>VDFB02348758.1:0-33436 GCA_007258455.2 Sequoia sempervirens
TGACTTCAATCAGATCTGCACTCTCCCAATCCTCCAATCTGCCTTTGTAATGAAAAATCTCACCCTTAGCCCACACAAGAAGATGGGTTTCTGACTTGAATCACTTCAGATTTCACAACCACACCTTCAAGTCTAGTTTGAAAGTCAAATATATAATTTTCTCAAGGATTGCAACTCTTGATGAAAGACCATTTCAAACATAACTCTTCCTTTTCAAATTTCATTCATACCTCTTCATTTATTTAATCCATAGTTTACATACTCTCCGATTACTCTCCAAGTAGCCGAGTAATCTCCAAAAAATTTGCATGCTGAGTAATTTTTGCTTTTACTCGCGAGCAGTATGCAGATGGATTTTCTCCCGTCAAATTATCGAGTAATCGCCAGTAGCTTGCAAAAAACCCACAAACTTGGCATGTTTGTGTGTGTATATACATCAAACCTGGCATCCTGTGTATGTTTATAGATATGTATGTATGCACAGTGCAGTCCTGAGTATACACATACATAAATATCCACACACATTTGCCGAGTATTTGTCGAATATTTGCTGAGTTTTTCCCTAGTCAAAATTTTTGGGCTTGCTGAGTACTCTCTAATTCTGAGTATGTAAACTATGATTTAATCGATCTTCTTTACTTCATTGATCTTCTTTTGACAAAGTGATTAATTAATTCATGCATCCTTTAAGACACCGATCGCATCTTTTGGTGTTGACTCTTCTTAAAGATGTCCTTTAGGGAAAACACATCTTTTAGAAAAGCATCCTATAGACACGTCTTTTGGAAGACGTCTTTAAAGAAAATACGTCTTTTAGAAAAGTATCTTGTAGACACGTCTTTTGGAGGACATCCTTTAAAGCAAACATATCTCTTTAATGAGTGTGATTTAGTTAAGTCTCATTGCATTTGTTTAGCAATCACAAACTGACATATTTAGTTATTTTAATCATGTCGTCTAAACAATCACAACAAACTTTTTTTATCATTTTTTATCATATCCTTTAAACATTGATCAATACCACAACCAAAATTTATGACATTTGTGTAGTCGTTCTTTCTATTATGATCATATTTCTGAAATATGCCCTTTTAAATCTATATCTTCATTCTCATATTTCTGAGAACCTGCAATCTGTAGCATCTTTTGTTTCCAATAAGGCAATATCTAGCTTAGATCTCAATGTATTTATATTGCTTGAATTAATTCGTATTAGTCAATACGCCTCTAGAAATATCAAACTTGGCTGTATTAATGATGTCTTGTATAAGCCTCTTTCAAATGTATCTTTGAGCGAAGGATTGATCATTAAACAGATACGTATTATATATTTGAGTTCTTCAATTTCAAATATTGCTATCTATAGCATTCTTTTCTCCCTTTCTGAGGATTGATTTCATTATCATTCTTGTTCATCTTTAATAGTCTGATTTAGGCTTTTTGTCTTGACATAATGACAATTCTTCTAAAAACATCTAGTAAACACCTAAACTACATGCAATATTGCAGAAATGAAACAGTAAGGTATAAATGTCTAAGAACCTGGAGAACACGTTGGTCTAAGATACAAAACAATTTGATAGTGCGCTCAGAACTTCTTTTTGGTACCACGATTTGATGTTGAGAGTTCCCCAATGTCTACACAAGCATAAGTCAGCCTTCAAACTCCATGTGACACTCAACCGGTAGCATTTACTTAACAAATAGGCCACGTCTCATTCACTGTCTAAAGCGATTCAGCCACAAAGGTAACACATCCTTCCAAAATCAATAGATTGCTTCCACTCAACTCAAACACCTTCAGCAATCTTCACACCTTGATGTTGCATAGATTTCACAGTCGTTCCAGAGAGAATCATTCAATCTTATGGGGTTTTCATCCTATTCATCTGAAGGGTTTTGTTGTGACCTTTTTCACACATTGCCCCATTGCAAATGGGGACGCCCTAATTTTGGCTTTGCTTTTGGCTTGATTTTGGTTTGTTTTGCTGTCTCTCTCTCTCTCATTCTGCCTTTCTGGGGATTTCTCTGTCGTTGAGCTTAAGCATGAAATTTTGGCCAAGTCTGAAAATTAGGGTTTCCATCTTTCTGGTCAGTCCAGGGGTCAAACGAAATGAATAAATTGAAAACAGAGCTTAACATTGATGCCAGTGTGCTTCCAGCAAGCTTCCACTGAAATTTCATCTGATTTTGGCAACTTACTATTTTTAGTAAGTGTGCAATTATAGGCAATCCTTCAGCATTTCTGAGATTCCGACAGTCATACCACATTCAAAGCACATCAGGCTGCTCGCGTGCAAAATTTGAGCTGAAACAGGCAACTTTCTATTTTTAGTAGTCTAGCTTCCGGAGCAAATTTCAGGGCTTAGATGCAGAATTTTTCAATGCATGTTTGCATATTCCTTCTGGGTTTTTCGAGACCTTCGCGATGGTATAACATGCAAAGTGAGATAACGACTTTTAGAGTTCAGTTTTCCAAGGCTATTTTTAGGGTTTGCATGTCAGAGTTTTCTTTGCATGTCAGCATATTCCTTGTGGGTTTTTCGAGAGCTATGCAATGATGTGACATGCAAATGGAGATAATCACTCAGTAGGGAACTTACTATTTTTAGCAGGTGCGTCTCAACAGCCACTTCCTAGCACTTTAGAAACACGAGCTGATCGCGATGCAACAGAAACGAGGACAAACAGAGATCATTTGATACGCATGCAGAGCAAATTAGGGTTTCCAGCTTCGAGACCTAAAAAGAGGGGCAAAAAGTCAGAATTTTCGAAAACCGATGTAAACCACTGCGATCAGCATCCTTCAGGCTATCTGCTAGTAAAATTTGAAGTCAAACGGAGCACTTACTATTTATAGTAAGTCATTTTGGAAACAGGCTAAAAATAGAAAATCAATTGCATGCACCGATGTCAGCAGATAGGTCACGTGGTGAGAAGCACGTCATTCAAATTTTAAGTCAATCGGAGCAGTGGAGCTATCAGAAGCAGGCAGTTGCTATTTATAGCAAATCACCTTCAGAAATAGGCTAAAAATAGCAGGCCAACTAAAAATAGCAGTGTCAACAGGGTAATAAGGTCATGAGGATGCAGTGTTTGAAATTTCAAATCATTCTGAGCTTCAGAGATGCAAAAATTAGAGGGCTTACTATAAATAGAAGGGCATGGATAAAATGGCAGAGATGAGAAAAAATGGCTAAGTGTTAAAAACTCGTCCTCCTCCTATGCTGAAATGCGCCCTCACCTCAAGCCAAGCATGAAAGAAAATTTCTAAGTATGAGTTTTATCCTCCACCACCCCCTAAATGTGCCCATCTTCTAGCAAGCTAAAATGCGCCCAAAGTGCATGAAAGTCAAGGAAAGTCAAAGATGTTTATCCATCACCTATGCCAAAATGCGCCCCTCACATGCAAGTAAAATGCTAAAAGTTTCTAAGTTAGAAACTCGTCCTCCTCCTATGCTGAAATGTGCCCAAAAGAGGCCATGTGAAGATTAAAAAAAGGGGAAAGTCAACAAGTCAAAACAAGGTGGCGTTTGAAAAGTTCTCCATGCATGCTCAAATGCGCCCAAGAGAAAGCATATGAGGACAAAATAGTTAAGGCGTTGGAAGATGCTTATCCTCCTCACATACTAAAATGCGCCCATCCACTCCAAGGGGTAAAATGCGCCCAAATAGAGATGAAGACAAGTGAAGGTTGTTGGGCGTTGTGCAAGATAGAATTATTCTAGTGTTGACTTTCCTCTCTAGCCTTTGAATGCGCCAAGTAAAGAGTGGATTTGAGTTGAAAAGTGGTTAAGTATAGGTGAGGTTGATGAAATATTCTAGGCATGGAAATAAATATCTTCCTCAAGGTGTTGAATGCGCCCTTGGTACATAGAGGGGAGGTAAAAATTGTTTGGGCGTTGGAAATGCTAAGCCTAGAAGGTGGTGAAATAAAATGGCTAAGGCGTGGAAGTAGATATCCCCTTCAAGTGTGAAATGCGCCTAGGGTGGTAAGTGTGTAAAAAAATTTCTAAGGCATTAAAGTATGTTGGGCATGGGAATTTACGAGAAAATATCCTTCATGATAGGCTAAATGCACCCAAGGTGACAGAGCATGCTAAGAGAAATTTCTCTAAATGAGTTGATAAAAAATTCCTCACAGGCAAGATGAAGGAAGTTGAATAAAATTTCTAAGGAAAAATTCAAAATGCAAAGTGATTCAAAAATTTTCGAAGGCACAAAATTTTCTTCCTTAAGAAAAATACGCCTGGGCTTGGAGGATGATAAAAATTTTCAGAGGCATGGATGAATTTGCCAGTGAAGAAGTCAGATGATGCCTGCTGCACAGGGTCAACGAAAATTTTCAAGTCAGAGCAACAAAATTCTCAGAGGGGATGAACAAATGAAATAAATTGTTGAAAGTTATTTTTTCAAAGGTTCAAAATTCAAGAAAATTAAATGAACCCATTCGTCGTGCACCCATGAGTTCAACGCGTTCTGAAGGAAATTTTCTTCTGGGTATTGAAGATTATCGATGAGGAATAGATTTTAAGGTCTTCCACAGCTTGTTGAGGATTCTGTGATAAATATTTCAAATGGGCACCAGGTTGATGAATTTTCCTAAGGGAAATTTTAAAATTTTCTAAAGCAAAGTGAATAAAATGTGTTTTCAAGGTAAAATCCTCCAGACGATGAATTTGAAAGAAACTACCTAGGTGAATTTGCCCAAATTCTTCGTGAAGATAATCTTCCTGATGAATGAAATCAAAATTGTCGACGCTTCAGCTGGTGGGATAAATTTCTTGAAGAAGATGATGTTGAAGTTAACACTTTCGAAAGATGATACGTCCTTGAGGATGATGAAATTTGGCTAAGGCATGAAGAATTTGAACGCAAAGTTGGCTAAGAAAAACGATGAACCCTTGGAGATCGAAGCGTGAAAATCAAGTAAGTAAAGTGAATTCATGTTATGAAGTGTTCTAATACTCTTCTCCTTGCTTGTTTTGCAGGAGGAACGTCGAGACCAGGCGGTGATGATTTGAAGCAAGTAGTTCAAGATGATAAATCACGAAGGAAGAAAAGTTACAAGAAAATGGCTAAGTGTTGAGACTTAGTGACAAAGGCAAATGTTTTTGAAACTAAAGACGGAGAAAAGAATGGAAGCTCGAGCGAAGTTGAAGAATGACGTCAAGAAGAAGATCGAGAACAGTGTGAACGCGTCTACAAATGGGAATCTTCTAGAAGGATGATGGACATTATGGCTCATTTATTAACCCACTCCTCTTGGTGGTGGTTTTTAGGGTGAATCTTGTTTAGGGCTGAGGTGGCACGATCTGGGCCATCCAGCCGATTGTAATTTGAGCCGTCTGCTAGACTTGGCCAACTATATAAAGGGGGAGTCCCCCTCATTTGTACTAATTAGAAATTAGAAGTAGAAGTTAGACAATAGAAATTAGAATAGAGAGACAGCTAGGCGATAGATTAGAGTAACTTAGTATAGATTGATAGTGTAGTTTGAAGAAGAGGGAAAGTTTTCCCTTTGAAAACTTTGTAAGAAATTGTTGTGAACACTCTCTCAATAAAAGAGTTTTTCATTGATTGTGAATTTCGTCTTTGTTGTGAGTAGCTAGCAAGGTTTCTTCGTCCTTCCGATTCAAATGGTAGCGTAAAATAGTTCTAAGTAGTATAATTTTCATCCCATGCAAGTAGATGTTAGCTGTGGAATGTGGTGTTTGATCTAAGCAATTTCGTCTATCCATACCACTAGTGTATTTGCTGACGGTGAATGCGCCTTGTGTGGTCAACTGGAATATCATGTACTTAACTTCGATCATGATTTGTATGTCTATATGCGTCGTTGTGATGGTATTTTCATGCTAAGTTGTGATCTAAACACCTTGAATTACTCCTCTGAAGATTGCACCGGTTTTGTGGAGGCTGTCCAAAGCGAGGCAAAGCAGAGCCTGGTTGAAGTTTGCTGAAGTTGAGCTCCACATCCCACGCCTTAGAGTAAATTAGATCCTTCTTAACCCTGCACCATTTCAATTCAGTACTATCTGGTTAGAATAGGAAATTTGTGCTTCATTGATAAATCTGTCGAATTGTGGAAATCCCTTCCTCTACTGCTGAACAATTATGTAAGTCCCCTTGAAATACCAGCAAAATCACATTGAGCCAACTGAGACTATTCACATTGAAAGAACCTTGGAGTTGAACGCACAAACTCTCTCGCAATCTTAGCGTGTTGGATACTTTGATCAAGAGAGGATAGGGTAGCCGTTGGCAACTTTATTCTGCGTTGGTGCGGTCACGAAAAACACATCAACAAAATTGGCGCTAGAAGGAGGGCGAGCTTCAAATTGTTCTAGAGGCTGGAAGGAACCAGTATGAGCTTTGAAGTTTCAAATCGGAGATACGTTAGATCTCTCTTATGTCAAAAAATCCAAAAAAAGGTGAAAAGTTGAAAAATTCAAAAAAATCAAAAAAGAGATTTCTCAATGGATGGGCACATTTCTTGCCCTCAAGACAATCTTGTGGATATTGGTCAGATTCATGAAAGATTGAATGCACAACTGTGGCCTGAGAATTTTTCTAAGTTTGCTTTGCCAGGACGATGTCGAATTCATGAAACCTCCCAGCACGAAGAAATCAGTTGCTTAACATTCCTCTCAAGGATAGAGCTTGTTCTCCAAGGGAAGATTTTCTTTGGGGATGTCCCCAAGCCAAGAATATTGGATGTAGAACCTGATGATTATAGCCTTCCAGGAGTTGTGGATGAGGCCTTCACGAGATTCGTACTTAGGATCCAAGGTCAGTTGTAACTTGGCAATGTTTGCTTGAAGGGTGTTTTGCTCCCTCATTGGTGTCGGATTCATAACGCACCTCATCCAGAGTTCACTTGCACAACGTGTGAAGGAGCCATCAACTTCGCTAGATGTCACCTTGGATTACTAGTACTACCATATGGATTCTTCAAAGACAAAGGATGGATTGAATATGCCACACGAACGTTTTTAGCACCAAATGAGGAATGTACCCCAACATCACCCAACAACAAGGAGAATGAGTCACAACAAGATGAAGTGATCAAGCTTAGGGAGCAAGCAGATTAGGATTGTTCTTACATCACACTAGAACAAGAGGCTATTGGAGCAAAGATCAAGGATGCAATGGGATATATCCAAACAAGAGAAAATACCCAAGGCAACTGTCAGCATACGGAAGTGAATGAATGTGCAAGATTGCAGGTTATTGAAGACCATCAAGCGCCAGGAGTGGAGGACTTAGTTCAAAGTACAGATGGTGTGAGAAATTTTCGATGTTCATTCTCTCAAGGAGAAGAATGTGAAGAAGGAAGCGATTCCAGTACGCTTCAAGAAGGGATGGTCCTCGATGAAAAAATTCAATCCTGCATGAACAAGATGGAAGAAATGGTAAGAAGCTTAAGGCAAGATGATGTGTTTGAAGATCAATGGGCTACCAAGATGGAGGCAAAATATGAAATACATTTTGCATCAACACTTGATCCATTATTCACAGTCATGGAAGAATTGCTTGATGAAATTGAAACAAATGAAACATTGCCTAATAAAGAGATGGAAAATGAAGAACAATTCAGGTTGGGGCTTGATCTTTTGTTAGGGATTCAAAAGGAGCCAGCACATGAAATAATCCAAGCTTCCAAATGCCCTTTCGAATTGATTTCCCGCCCCACTCCTCCCAGTTTGGATCATCTACACGTTTTAGATGCAAGAGTTTGGTTCACCATCAACTTCGACCTCCTGATGAAGCAATGGACGATAGGCAGGAATGCAGGTGAGCAAATGAAGACCACCAGGTTGTATCTTTCCTTACTATTGGCTACAAAGAATATCATTTTGATTATGGAGATTTAGGAAAGACGACTTGTTTATGGATTAATCATGGTCTAGATGAGTTGCCTCAATTGCTAATCTTTCCTGAAGTTTTGCTTGAGTTTGAGATTTGTATTGTGAAAGATTACTTTTCTGAGTTCAAGGACAAATTTTCTAGACTCCGCACCATCACCGTTGTGTTGTCGCTACTGAACATCCTGAGAATTCATGCTAGGAGTTGTATGTACTTGGGTCTTTTGATTGTTGTTCGCTTAAAGTTTTTGTTTTTGTTTAGATTAGTTGTCTTGCTTTTGTAGTTTAGTTCGCTTTCAATAAAAGGGGATCCCATTTGTGAAGGGGATGTTGTGTTGTTTTCGCCATACTCCAGTACAACGTTGACATAATGTTAGTCCATTTCTTGGATAATCATTCAGGAAGTGCTTTAGGTTCCGAGGTTATTCTTTCGAGTTTTATCATTTGGTTAGAATTTGTACTTGACTCGGAAGGGAATCATCTATTGTGTCTTGACACCAAGTCTCGTGATTGCTATATTTTATACACATGATTAATTGCTCTAAGTCATTGAGGTTTCTTAGGAGAAGTCTTGGTGAGTGAAAATCTTGCATCTTGCTTCAACACCACTACAATTCTCAAACCCATTGGAGGCTTCATTTCCTGCCAGCCAATTGTGGAATTGACAGAAAATCAATATGAAAGAAAGGAAAGAGAAAATGTGCTTAAAAGAAATATTTGAAAAACAAGAAATGAGAAAATGAAAAATAAAGGAAAATATTATGAAATATTGGTTTTGGGAACATGCAAGTAACTCCACCAGGGCTATGGATGCCCGGCCGGCAGTGGAGCAATATTCGCGAGAATTGTCGCGACTCGCAACAACCTCGTCGGGGCCTGTCTGCATACATTTTTTGTTAATTTTGTGCATGTTGGAGATTGTCCTTCAATGCCTTGAGAATATCTTGATGGTTCTGCATTATCTCCTTAGCTCAGGGAACCCTGCTATCTGTAAGAACCCCTGTTCTCCCCAACTATATTTTTGCACTTCTGAATGATGACTTTTGAATTTGTGTTTTGATTTGTTTTTGGGTTTTATGCTTTTCTTTGTGTTTTTGAGATATATTTTTTGTATTTTTTTGAAAATAATGCCAGGAAGAAAGAAGACTAAAGGAAATAAGCAAACAATTGCTGCAAGATACATATATTATCTATTGATTATTTTCAAGGCCTTTACATATAATTGCATACCCGGAGATTGAGGAAGTCTATCACATAAAATCTGGGAATGTTGGTAGCTTATTATCAAACCCTACAATGGACGACCTGTTGCAAGTAAGAGATTCTTCATCAATATTTTGGCAGCAAATGACTCTAAACCTCTAGCTGCACTCAGCCAAGAAGATTTCAGCCTCCAAAATTAATCGCTCCAGCCCTAGTATTCACACGCCTCCTCAATGAAGTTATACAACCTAGCTTGGGAGGAATGGTACAGCTGTACCAACAACAATACGTCCCAGATTTGGAAGAATTCAATGATATCTGATTTCTATTTGTTTCTCTCTATCAAAACCCTTCAAAACTTCAAGACTTTTGCACAAAGTTGTCCTCTGAATCAAACCAATTTGATAAGCAATCTTCAGCTATAATGTCCCCTTCTAGCTAGACATCAGTTTGCAGTTGGATTATCCTATCAATGGACCCTCGTAGGCTAATGGGATTGGATAGAGGGTCTTTTGAGGTAGGCTTTCGGTTAGTTGTTGGCATCTCTCTTCTCTAGAGCTTAGTTGGTTCAGGTTTAAGCCTTCGTTTGACTCAATTCCACACACTTACTACTTATAGTAAGTCATTCACCCAGTGATTCTATTTATAGTAGGGAACCTGAACTTGTGTTGGCAATGTTGATCTCAAAGTTCAGTTGGTTTGGAGAAATAAGGTATATTGCCTAAGTTATAACGTTATATTATTACTAAAGGTGACTTTAATAATAATAAATATCATAAGCTTATAAAATAACATTATATTTGCACTTTATGATTTAAGGGTCCATTAGTCATTAACAAAGGGGCCATTTTAATTAATTACTTGGGCGCCATTTTCAAGGTTAAATTTTAATATCTCCAAAGTGCAAACTTAATATTAATTAAATGATTCAAAAAGGAAAATGGAGGGATCGAACTTTTGAGAAAAGTATATAAGAAAATCCAAGAAGAGGTCGACCATTCTATTGAGCATTTGATAATTTTCACTTATGACTTCTTTAGCATTTGGAGAAGACAAACGAGGGATTTTGTATTTTCCGGAGCTATCGAGCATCGGAGAATGTTCATTCTTCAATGTTCTTTCTTTCTGAGGTTGTGCAACACCAGCTAGAGATTGCATTTTAGTTTGTCTTCACTTAGAGGTCAACATTGGGCAGATTTTGAGACATTCATTGAGGGTTTTCAGTAAACTTTCATTGTGGAGAATCAAACATCAAAAGGGCAGCTTCATCTATTTCCTAGAACAATTCCCAAGGTCATACTAGCTGGGTTCTCTTGTAGCATTACCACCTGTGAAGTGAGGCATGACTCCTCTAGGGCAAAACACCTATGCTTTTGAGGCCTTCCTTCACTATTTTGGGTGCCTATCTCAATGAAGTTCTTTGGCATGGGTTTTGAGGAGGAGACTTCATCATTTGCAGTAGATCGATTCCTTTCTCAGATTCAGCCATGGCTGCTAGCTACTCTAGATTTTGATATTATACATCTTTCTTGCATTCTGGGTATGCTTATTGTAAAGGCTTTCAAAAGATTATCAATAAATAATATATTTTCCTTTGTTGTTGTTGATATTTCAGTAGTTTGCATTTTAAGTTCTTAGTTCTTTATGCTTGCAATTATATTTGAAAAAAATACAAAAAAGCAAATATACCCCAAAAACACAAAAAATCACATTACCCAAAAAAACCAATCAAAACAAATTCAGCAATCAGCTTTCAGTAGTATCGGGTTTTCAGTTTGGGAGAACTTAGGGTTCTTATAGTGGTATCAGAGCTTTGATCCTGCCATCCTGGAGGGTTAAAGCTTCTTATACAGCCATCAAAAATTGGTCCACACAGGTATTACACTCGTAGAAGGGAAGAACAATAGGGGAATCTGTATAGAGACACAAAGCAGGAAATAATGGGTGAGAGAAGAGGTGGTAGTCCGCTGAGAAATGAAGGTAATAATCCATTTAGAAATGATGGCAATAATGAAGAGAGGGAAGCAAGAAAAATTATGAGAAATATGGTAATAGGGCAGCAGCAGGTTGCAGAGGTTTTGCGGGAACTTACAGTGTTCTATCAAATGAACCCTCTTAGAAGACAAAATCATGAGCCGGATGGAAGACAATAGGAGTGTAGTTGGGACTCCCAGGACATAGAGAGCAGCAACTCATACCAAAGATAGGCCTACATGTCCTACCTTTCTGAAGAATGAACCAGAAGAAGCAAATGTTGAAGAAGAGGGAGATGATTTATTTGCAGATAATTTCATGACAGTGCATGATGAGTGAGATCTATTAACACCACAAGTTAAGGAAAATTTGAACTTCGACCAATTATTGAGTCAAAGGAGAGAACACTACAAAGCAAGGAAAGATAGGAAACCAAGAAACCAAAAAAGAGACCTCAAACATGCTACCAGCAAACTCACACTACCAATGTTTGATGGTAGTAGGAAGGTAACGGCACGATCATGGATCCACAAGTTGGATACTTTCTTAACTCTTTAGTCTAAATGTGATCTAGGCATGACAAAGTTGTTGTACTTAGGCCATATCATTAGTGCAGAGGGAATTCCTATGAATCTTGACAAGGTCTGAGCTATCATCGAGTGGCCTACTCCTGAGAGTCTTACTCAACTCAGAGGTTTTTTGGGCATGTGTGGCTTCTACCATTGATTTGTTAGTGGGTATTCACGGCATGCAACACCACTTACAGACTTGACGAAGAAAGGTGTGTTTGTTTGGACTCTTGAGGCAGAGGAGTGTTTTGAGAAATTTAAATGTTTAATGACTTCATGTCCAGTTCTTGCATCATTGGATTTCAGTAAGCCCTTTGAGCTATAGTGCGATGCCTCTAGTGAGGGCATTGGCATAGTGCTTATGCAGGATAAGCAACCTATTGCTTTCAAGAGCAGGAAGCTTAGGGGACCCGAGAGGAGCTACAGTATATATGACAAGGAAATGTTGGCCATCATGCATGCATTGGCTAAATTCAAGCAGTACCTTGTTGGCAGAAAATTTTGTGTTAAGACAGATCATAATAGCCTGAAACATTTCCTGGGATAGCGATATCTCAATGATCGTTAGTAGAAGTGGGTCAATAAGTTGCAGTCATATGACTTTGACATTGCCTATGTCAAAGGGACTCAGAATGTTGTTGCTGATGCTTTGTCCCTCCGACCACATTTGAGCTCCATGGTTGAGATTTTAGAGGATTGGAGACATCTGATTATAGTGGAGTATGTCAAAGACTCTTGGGCTTCTAGCATTATTGAGGGTTCAGTACAAGACAACAAATATTCAGTTGTAAATAAGCTTATCATTTACAAAGGGAGAATTTTCTTGACCCCAAGATTGGAGATGAAGAGCCAAGTGTTGAGAACCTTCCATGATGTGCCAATGGCAGGACATCTAGGGGATTTCAAAATTTACAAGCAGATACGGGAGTGTTTCACTTGGAAGGGTCTTAAGTCATATGTTCTTTGATATGTCAGAGAGTGTCCTATTTGTCAACAGAATAAACAAGAGCATACCTATCCTGCAGGGTTACTTCAGCCACTTCCAATTCCTGATAGGAAGTGGGAATGCTTGTCTATGAATTTCATTATGGGCTTGCTGAAAGCCCAAGGTAGGGACTGCATTTATGTGGTTGTTGATTGGCTCACGAAGTATGCCCACTTCTTCCCAATTACGGCTACATATTCAGCTACACAGGTAGAAAAGTTATTTTTCCAAGAGATTCAGATTGCATGGGTTACTCCGGAGTATTGTTAGCGACAGGGATAGTCGGTTCTTGAGTAATTTTTGGCAGGAACTATTCAGAATTTGTGGGACTGAGCTTACTTTGAGCACTAGCTACCACCCATAGATGGATGGTCAGACGGAGATTGTAAATAAATGGGTGGAGGGATATCTCAGGAACTATATCGCAGGGCAGCAAAAGGCTTGGGTGAAGTGGATTCATCTCTATGAGTACTGCAATAATACCACTCACCATTTGTCGATTCAGATGACACTGTTTATAGCATTGTACGGGTATGAGGTACCTAGCTTTCTTGATTTACTACTGATTGATAGTAGAGTGCCTAGCGCTAGGGATATTTTGCAAGAGAACCAGGATATTATGAGGGCTCTTGAGAGAATATTCAACAGGGATAGAATCAACAAAAGTAGTATGCAGATTAGAAGAGAGTTGAGCATTCCTTTGAGGTAGGGAATATGGTGTATTTGATGTTGCAGCCCTATCGTCAGTCCACTCTCAAGAAGAGTGGTGTAAGGAAACTCAATCCACAATACTATGGTCCTTTTAGGATTTTCAGGTGGGTAGGAGAGGTGGTTTATGAGTTGGATTTACTGGCAGATAGCGAAGTACACAATGTATTTCATATGTCACGCCTCAAGAAGGCTTTAGGACATCACGTTGTTCCCTCTTCAGTTCTACCACCCCTGAATGATGAGGGGAAATTGATTCTAGTATCTAAGGCCATCATATATTTCAAAGAGCGATACCTGAGGAGGTGGGTCATCAAGGAATATCTGATTAAGTGGAGAAACTTGCCGAAAGAGGACGCTACATGGGAGAGTGAGGATATCTTGCAGCATCCAAAGTTGAGATTGCTTGGGGACAAGCAATTTCAAGGAGGGTGGACTGTAATGTCCCCTTCTAGCAAGACATTAGTTTGCAGTTGGATTAGACTATTAGTGGACCCTCATAGGCTAATGGGATTGGATAGAGGGTCTTTTGAGGCAGGCTTTTCATTAGTTGTTGGTATCTCTCTTCTCTAGAGCTCAGTTGGTTCAGGTTTTAGCCTTCTCTTGACTCAATTCCACACACTTACTATTTATAATAAGTTATTCAACTAGTGATTCTATTTATAGTAGGGCACCTGAACTTGTTGTGTTGGCATTTTCAATCCCAAAGTTCAGTTGGTTTGGAGAAATAAGGCATATTACCTAAGTTATAATGCTATATTATTATTAAAGGTGACTAATAATAATAAATATCATAAGCTTATAAAATACGAAATATTCTGAACCAATTTTTTCAAATTTTTATTACAATAAGCAATGCAACACACATCCATTAGGGTTAGCACTTAAACCAAAACGATGCGGAATTCAAATCTAACCAAGAATGTACACCAGGATCCCGAGATGGGCAAGGTGTGAGCATATGGTCAGAGGATCTCAATGCAATGTTGAACCGAATAACTCTAACCAAGAATGCGCCAGATGACGGCGAGCATATGGTCAAAGGATCCCTACCAACTACTACACTGAAAGTAAACTCGACGCCAAGAATGTAACTGCTGTTCCACTACCATTGTAAGATAGGCTCTTCCACTTATGCCTGCCAGCTGACCATGACCAAGATTAGAAGCTCTCCAATGCTGCAATAATGAACAAAATATCCTCAAAGCTTAATAAGAATTTCTAATCACCAACCCTTCACCAAAATGCAATTTCCTAAATCTGATATGACAGACCAACAACTTGAAATGCAAAACCAACAATATAGAATCCCACTAAATCACTCATAACTCACTCAATTCTCAACCAAAAGACTCCAAATAAAATGCATTAACTTCCTAGAGTGATGGCGCCCAAGTAAGAACCCCAAAACCAACCCAAAATCTGATATATAATTCTTGCACAAATTTCCAGAAATGCCCAAATGGTACGACCCTCTAAGAAGGGCAATTTCCTTCCAGAAAAATCAGCTCTTAATTAAAAATTCTGAAACTTGTCAAACATGGTCGCCCCTAGCTTAGAAACTCAATGGGTCATTACCCAGAACAAGAACATTTTTATTTTCTGATATATGAGCAAAAACAAATGCTACAAAGCATACCTCACTAAGATTTCTCAAAAACTATCTCACACCACTATTTATATTTTCACAAACTATCTTTCAAGCAAAGCAGCCAAGGCTAGGAGGCATACATTCCTCGAAGCAATCCCAGTACCATTTCGGCAGCATAACATTACTGAAGTCATAAGATGTGAAATGAAGAGGAGAGGTCTTCTTTTATAAGCCCAACAAGGAATCTCTAGATGCTTCTAGAAAGTGCACCCTAATTCAAATTTGAATTTGACTTCATTTCCCTCCAAGTATAGGCGTCCACTTTCAAAGCTGATTTTTTACTTTATTTTAAAATCATCTCTCCACCAAAAAGGTGTCCTCCTTCAAGCAAGAATTAAAACCTTTTAAAAAATATTCAATTACCTCCAATGAGGTGTCCACCCTTGAAAACCCACCTTTTAAAAACAACTTGAAGTGAAGCACTAGGCCAAGGGGTCAACATTAAAATATAACATTATTTAATTCAACTTGACTTATCACTCCAAAAATGCATCCCAAGGCCAAGAATGAACAAACCAACTGAACTGGCTGAAGAAGAGAGCCAACTGTGCCGAAAACAACAGGACCACTGCCAGAAATAGAATTTACTAAAAATAGTAAATTCCTGAAGGTGCTCGGAACGCAAAGCAAGTCACACCACTGCGAAGCTTCTGAAAACCCAGAAAGAATCCGCAATTCAATCTCCAAATTTCGAGCAACAACCCCCAAAATAGGAAACCCTAATTTCACCCTCCGAGTAGCCTACGGGTCTCTAGAATAGGCCAACGGTCAATGAATCGATCACAATTGAGAAGGGGACATTATACCGCCCTCCCCAAGATTGCTTTCCCTCAAGCAATCGCAAGTCTGGATGCTGCAAAATCTCCTCATTCTCCCAAGTTGCATCCTCCAAAGGCAAGTTTTTCCACTTCACCAAGTAACTTTGATTGTTCTTCTTCTCGAAAGACGCCTGAATTAAGAATCTCCTTTGGAATCAAAATAACTATCTTCTTTCCAAAGGTGGTAACTGTGATGAAGCAACAACATTGTGTCCAAGTGCCTTCTTGAGGCGAGACACATGGAAGACATTGTGTACTCTGCTATTCCAAGGTAGCTCCAACTCATAAGCTACTGCTCCAACCTTTCTGATAACTTTGAATGGCCCATAGAAACGAGGTTTGAGCTTCTCAGCTCCACTTTCTTGAGAGTAGACTGTTTGTAAGGCTGCAGCGAAGATAAACCATATCTCCAACTTCAAAGAGCTATGCCGCCGCTGACCCAACACACCTAAAAGAACAAATCAGCAAAGCTAGGAGCCTCATAACCGTAAAGAGCCATGAAAGGTGACATCCTTATTGACATGTGAAAGGAAGAATTGTAACAATACTCGCCTATGTGAAGCCATTTCACCCATGCTCTTTGCTGCTCTGAAACATAGTTTCTCAAATAGCCTTCCAACCACTTGTTCACTATCTCTGTTTGTCCATCGGTTTGAGGGTGATAACTAGTGCTTGGAGTAAGCACCGTACCACTCATTCTAAAGACCTCTTGCCAAAAAGTGCTTAGGAACTTGTTGTCCCTATCACTCACAATGTTTTTTGGCAACCCATGCAATCTAAACACCTCATGAAAAAACAAATCTGCAACTTGAGCTGCTGAAAAAGAGCTAGTAATGGCAAAGAAGTGAGCAAACTTTGTTAATCTGTCCACTACAACATAGATACAATCTTTGCCTTGGACCTTTGGCAACCCAGTGATGAAGTCCATTGATATGCTTTCCCATTTTTGATTGGGAATGGGAGAGGTTGCAGCAGATCAGCTGGTAGAGTATGCTCATTCTTGTTCATCTGACAAGTGGGACACTCCTGGATGTAGCATTGAACTTCTCCTTTTAGCCCTTTCCAAGAAAATCTTTCCCGAATCTGCTTATATGTCTTGAAGAAACCCTGATGACCAGCAAGTGGAATGTCATGGAATGTCATCAAAATCTTCTTTTTGAGCTTAGAATCAGCCACCAAAAAGATTCTACCCTTGTAATGTATCAACCCTTCAACCACCTTGTACCTTTCGTCATGAAAAGTACCTTCAATGATGCTGGTTGCAAACTGATTTTTGGAATAATCAGCAAGCAACATTTCCTTCCAATCAACAGTAAGCTCACACAATGAGCTCAAATGAGGTCTCCTAGATAGAGCATCAGCCACAATATTGTTTTTCCCTTTGACATATTCAATGTCAAAATCATAAGCTTGAAGCTTACTCACCTACTTTTGTTGTCTCTCGTTCAAATCCTTTTGATGCATGAAGTGCTTGAGACAATTGTGATCAGTCTTGACCACAAAATTGCTCCCCACCAAATACTGTCTGAACTTAGCTAATGCATGCATGATTGCAAGCATTTCCTTGTTATAGATGGAGTAGGTCCTTTCAACACCTCTTAACTTTCTGCTCTTAAACACAATGAGATGCTTGTCTTGCATCAAAACAGCCCCAACACCTTCTCCGGATGCATCACACTGTAGCTCGAAGGGCTTGGAAAAATCTGGAATAGTCAAAACCGGACAAGAGCTCATAATCTTCTTAAATTTATCAAAAGTAGTTTGAGCCTTTTCTGACCAACAAAAAGACTCTTTCTCGTGAGGTCAGTAAGAGGAGCAGCATTTTGTGAGTAGCCCTTCACAAATCTTCTGTAAAAACCACAAAGACCTAAGAACCCTTTCAAATGAGCCAAGTTCTCTGGAGGTGGCCAATCAACTATTGCCTTTATCTTTTCAGGGTCAACCTTCACTCCATCAGCATTGATTATGTGACCAAGGTAAAGTAGCTCCTTCATTCCAAATTCACATTTGGATTCTTTGGCAAACTCTCTGATTCTAGGATGCTAAGCACTTCCTCCAAGTGCTTGAGATGTTCTTTCCATGTCTTGCTAAAGATAAGGATGTCATCAAAAAATATCAATACGAACTTCCTCAACTGCTTCTGAAAGACTCTATTCATACAAGACTGGAAGGTAGCAGAAGCATTAGTCAACCCAAATGGCATGACTAAAACCTTGAAGTGACCATAGTGACATCTAAATGTTGTCTTCTCAACATCAGACCCTCTCATCCAAATCTGGTAGTAGCCCGACCTCAAATCAATCTTTGAAAACTTGGCTCCATGTAGCTCGTCAATGAGCTCATCTATCCTCGAAATGGGGTATCTATTTTTGATGGTGCTTTAATTCAAAGCAAGATAATCCACACACATGCGAATGGTACCATCCTTCTTCACAAGAACAACTGCTGAAGCAAAGGGACTCTTGCTTGGACGAATGAAGCCCATCTCTAAGAGTTCCTTTATATTTTTCTCAATCTCATCCTTCTGCTTCTTAGGGTACCGATATGGTGTTGTGATGACTGGCTTAGCCCCTTCCTTGAGCTCTATGACATGCTCCGAACCCTGTTCAAGAGGTGGCCCAGGTGGTAACTAAGCAAACACCTTGCTCTTCTTTGTGAGTAAAGACTGAATATCAGGAGGATAGTCCCTCTTTGTTTCAACCAGACTAGCTAGAAGAATCATACATTCCGCAGCCCACTCAACTTGATCATGTCGAATCAGCCTTGCCATTCTTTTGAATGGCACAATCCGAGAACCCCCATTTGACATTCCCCTTAGCACCACTTTCTTTCCATTGGACTGAAACTTGAGCTCCATGGTTTGCAGATTTAGAGAGATTTCTCCAAGCGAACGCAGCCATTGAATGCCTAAGACGACATCCATATCTCCAATGTTGACTACATAGAAGTCATCCTTGACTTCATAGTTTCCCAATTGCATAGACATGTTTGAAATCTTCTTGGTGCAAGAAATGTGAAACCCATCAGCAACCATAACCTTGAAGCCTTCAAATTCTTCCGTTTGAATCCCTTTCTTTGCCACTACAACTTCATCAATGAAGTTATGCATTGCTCGAGTGTCAATCAAAACAACTATTCACTGCCCCTTAATCATCCCTTGAACTTTGAAGGATTCATTTTTGTGAAAGCTTGAAAGTTGAGCCAAAGTACCTCCACTTCCTTTTTCATCTTCGGACTCTTTTGGAGCTCTTTCCACTTCGCTGTCATCAAAATCAGACTGTTGGTCTGAAAAATCAAAATTACTTTCTTCAGCTGAATAGTATTCAATTTGATGAATTTTGACTCCTCTTGGGCAAATATGATCTTGGGACCATTTTTCTCTACACCGGAAACATAACCCCTTTCTTCGGAGTTCGTTAAGTGTCTCTGGATCCAACCTTGTGACATGAGTTTTATGTTGTTTGAACTCCTTAGGGTGAGGTCTTTTTCCTTTATCCTTTTTTGTGAAACGATGGCTTGGATTGAAATTTTTCTTTAGGAGCAGCCTACTCCATATTTCCTGCTTTCCTCATTGCCTCTTGTAAGGAGGGTGGATCAAAAGCTTTAATCCAACCCTTGAGTGGCTCCATCAGCCCTTCACTAAATAGGATCACCAAACGCCTCTCAGTGATTCCCGTGACCATGACTGAAAGTCTCTAAAACTCAACTATGTAGGCATCAACTGTGCCATATTGTCTCAGCTGTGCCAACTCCCTGAAGTGCACTTCTGGATCCTTTTTTTCAAATCTCTCTATGAGTCTATTGGTGAACTCATCATAGGTAGTGATAGACCAATGACCCAAGATGACTAGGCCATGGTACCACCACTCGTGCGCCACCCCATCTAGGTGTAGCGTAGCGAATTTAATCGCCTCCTCTTCCACCATGGGTCTAAGAGCTAGATAGTTGTCTAACTTCTATATCCAAGCTCTAGTTGAACTGCTGTCACTCTCATCAAAATGTGGAAGCGTAACCTTGTTGATGGCTTGGTGTAAGTCCGTCTGTACTGTTGTTCCCCTATGATCATGATGTCTTCCTTGCCCTCTATTCTTCCTCTTATTGTCCACAAAGTCATTGTAAGAAATGTCTAGCTTGATTTCATTAGGGAGAGAATCATACTCAGCACGGTTGATTCTCAATTGTTCCACAAATGATGCATTTTTTTGAGGATCAGGTTGAGGGTTTACTGGTGCCAAGAAGGTGCGTTTAAATGGCCTGGAAGAAATGTATGTGCTATTTGAAGTAGGCTGGGAAGCATGTCCGTTATGCTGGTTGGAGGCATTGTTTTCTCCCGTATGCTTTGGATTGTTCTGTGGAATTGGGTTCTGACCCATTTTCCCATCATGAAAGATACCATATCCATTATGGCATCCATCTTCCTTTCAAACCTCTTTCCCGGACTTGGCGTTCTTTCTCTTCCCTTTCCACTCTCTTCTCTATCGCTGGTAAACCTCTCATTACCACCCACTGACCTCTCACCTTCAACCATTTTTGTTTCCTGAGAAGACTCCCAATGAGCCCTCAATACCTCTGATGCTGTCTGACCCTTTGGGACCCGAAACCACTGCTTTACACCTTTCTTTTCTTCTCTTTCTATGTATCTTTTTTCTCTGTCACTCGTAGAAGATTTGTTTCACAAGATGGCAGGATGTATGGCTCTGATACTACTAAAATATTCCGAACCAATTTTTTCAAATTTTTATTACAATAAGCAATGCAACACACATCCGTTAGGGTTAGCACTTAAACCAAAATGATGCCGAATTCAACTCTAACCAAGAATGTACACTAGGATCCCGAGATGGGCAAGGTGTGAGCATATGGTCAAAGGATCTCAATGCAATGTTGAACCGAATAACTCTAACCAAGAATGCGCCAGATGACGGTGAGCATATGGTCAGAGGATCCCTACCAACTACTATGCTGAAAGTAAACTCGACGCCAAGAATGTGCTTTCCAACCCAAGATGGGAATGAAGCTACTATATGGCGGAGATTCTAATGAGCTACCATGCAATACTACAAATGTAAGATAGGCGGCAAGCCAGCCTCTTCCACTTATTCAATGGGGATTACAATGAAATAAAGAGGAGGGAAAATGCTGACAGTACTACTGTTCAGCTTACAATTTGATAGAAAGTGCCTGCCATGACCAAGATTAGAAGCTCTCCAATGCTGCAATAATGAACAAGATCTCCTCAAAGCTTAATAAGACTTTCTAATCACCAACCCTTCACCAAAATGCAATTTCCTAAATCTGATATGACAGACCAGCAACTTGAAATGCAGAACCAGCAATACAGAACCCCACTAAATCACTCATAACTCACTCAATTCTCAACCAAAAGACTCCAAATAAAATGCATTAACTTCCTAGAGTGATGGCGCCCAAGTAAGAACCCCAAAACCAACCCAAAATCTGATATATAATTCTTGAACGAACTTCAAGAAATGCCCAAATGGTACGGCCCTCTAAGAAGGGCGATTTCCTTCCAGAAAAATCAGCTCTTAATTAAAAATTCTGAAACTTGTCAAACATGGTCGCCCCTAGCTTAGAAACTCAATGGGTCATTACCCAGAACAAGAACATTTTTATTTTTTGATATATGAGCAAAAACAACTTTCCAGCTACACTGAATCAGCAACTCCAGAAATTGATATAAATGCAAGAAAATGAACTACAAGCAAAAACAAATGCTACAAAGCATACCTCACTACAAGATTCTCTAAACCACAAGTATCTCACTCCTAGTTGCTATATTTCAAGCAAGAAGCAATGCCAAGGCTAGGAGGCATTCATTCCTCGAAGCAGTCCCAGTACCATTCCGGCAGCATAACATTACTGGAGTCATAAGATGTGAAATGAAGAGGAGAGGTCTTATTTTGTAAGCTGAACAAGGAATCTCTAGATGCTTCTAGAAAGTGCGCCCTAATTCAAATTTGAATTTGACTTCATTTCCCTCCAAGTATAGGCGTCCACTTTCAAAGCTCATTTTTTACTTTATTTTAAAATCATCTCTCCACCAAAAAGGCGTCCTCTTTCAAGCAAGAATTAAAACCTTTTAAAAATATTCAATTACCTCCAATGAGGCATCCACCCTTGAAAATCCACCTTTTAAAAACAACTTGAAGTGAAGCACTAGGCCAAGGGGTCAACATTAAAATATAACATTATTTAATTCTACTTGACTTATCACTCCAAAAATGCATCCCAAGGCCAAGAATGAACAAACCAACTGAACTGGCTGAAGAAGAGAGCCAACTGTGCCAAAAACAACAGGACCACTGCCAGAGATAGAATTTACTAAAAATAGTAAATTCCTAAAGGTGCTCGAAATGCAAAGCAAGTCACACCACTGCGAAGCTCTCTGAAAACCCAGAAAGAATCCGCAATTCAATCTCCAAATTTTGAGCAACAACAACCCCCAAAATAGGGAACCCTAATGTCACCCTCCGAGTAGCCTACGGGTCTCTGGAATAGGCCAATGGTCAGCTAAATTCATCACGCTTCAAAAGGGGACATTACAAAATAACATTATATTTGCACTTTATGATTTAAGGGTCCATTAGTGATTAACAAGGGGCCCATTTTAATTAATTACTTGGGCGCCATTTTCAAGGTTATATTTTAATATCTCCAAAGTGCAAACTTAATATTATTTAAATGATTCAAAAAGACAAATGGAGGGATAAAACTTTTGAGAGAAGTATATAAGAAAAACCAAGAAGAGGTCAACCATTCTATTGAGCATTTGATAATTTTCACTTATGACTTCTTTGGCATTTGGAGAAGAGAAACAAGGGTTTCTATATTTTTCAAAGCTATTAGGCATTAGAGAATGCTCATTCTTCAGTGTTCTTGCTTTTTGAGGTTGTGCAACACGATCTGAAGATTGCATTTCAGTTTGACTTCACTCAAAGCTCAACATTGGGCAGATTTTGAGACATTCATTGAGGATTTTGAGCAAACTTTCATTGTGGAGAATCAAACATTAGAAGGGCGGCGTCATCTATTTCTTGGCACAATTCCCAAGGTCATACCAATTGGGTTCTCTTGCAGCCATACCACTTGTGAAGTGAGGCGTGACTCTTCTAGGGCAAAGCACCTATGCTTTTGAGGCCTTTCCTTAACTATTTTGGGCACCTATCTCAGTGAAGTTCTTTGTCGTGGGTTTTGAGGAGGGGACTTCATCATTTGCATTCAGTGTTCTTGCTTTTTGAGGTTGTGCAACACGATCTGAAGATTGCATTTCAGTTTGACTTCACTCAGAGGTCAACATTGGGCACATTTTGAGACATTCATTGAGGATTTTGAGCAAAATTTCATTGTGGAGAATCAAACATCAGAAGGGCGGCGTCATCTATTTCTTGGCACAATTCCCAAGGTCATACCAACTGGGTTCTCTTGCAGCCATACCACTTGTGAAGTGAGGCGTGACTCTTCTAGGGCAAAGCACCTATGCTTTTGAGGCCTTTCCTTAACTATTTTGGGCGCCTATCTTAGTGAAGTTCTTTGTCGTGGGTTTTGAGAAGGGGACTTCATCATTTGCAGCAGATCGATTCCTTTATCAGATTCAGCCATGGCTGCCAGCAACTCCAAATCTTGATATTATACATCTTTCTTGCATTTCAGGTATGCTTGTTGTAAAGGCTTTCAAAAGATTATCAATAAATAATATATTTGTCTTTGTTGCATTTGATATTTCAGTAGTTTGCATTTTAAGTTCTTCTTAGTTCTTTATGCTTGGCATTATATTTGAAGAAAATACAAAAAAGAAAATATACCCCAAAAACACAAAAAATCACAAAACCCAAAAAAATAATCAAAACAAATTCAGGAGTACCGGGTTTTCAGTTTGGGAGAACTTAGGGTTCTTACATCAGATGATGTTGCACAACCTTAGAAAGCAAGAACAAAGAAGAATGCACATTCTTCAATGTCTGAAAGCTCTAGAAATGTAGAAACCTTGGTTTCTCTCCTCCAACACCAAAGAACTCATAAAAGAGAATTATCAAATGCTCAAGAGATAGGTCAACCTCTTCTTTGGCTTCCTTATATACTTCTCTTCAAACATTCAATCCCTCCAATTTGTCTTTTTGAATCATTTAAAATAATATTAAATTGGACTTTAGCTTTATTAAAAATTTACCTCAAAGTTGGTGCCCAAATTAAATAATCACTAATGGCCCCCTTTTTTATGTCTCATGGCCTGATTAGTCCTAATGTGCAATTATAACTTTATAGTATAATTTTATAATATTAATTATTATTAAAGTCACCTTTAATAATAATTAAATGATATAACTCAATCAATACACCTTATTTCATCCTACCAACTGAACTCGGGGATCAACACTCCAATCACATCTCGTCCAGGCGCCCTGCTATAAATAGTAACACTAGATTCCCATTGGCTGAATGACTTACTATAAATAGTGAATATGCAAATTGAGTCCCAAAACCTCTGCAAAAGCCTAACTTGTACCCAACAAAGCTTTGGAGAAGAATAATGCCATCGACTAACCAAGTATCTGCCTCAAAAGACCCTCTATCCAAATCCATTAGCCGGTCAAAATGATAGGCTAATCCAACTGAAACTGATGACTAGCTAGAAGGGGACATTACAGTCCACCCTCCTTGAAATTGCTTGTCTCCAAGCAATCTCAACTCTGGATGCTGCAAAATATCCTTGCTCTCTCATGTAGCATCCTCTACCGGAAAGTCCCTCCACTTAATCAAATATTCCCTGATGAACTATGTCCGCAGTCGCTGCTCTCTGAAATCTATGATGGCCTCAGGTACTAAAATCAATTTCCCATCATTATCCAGGAGTGGTAAAGTTGAAGAGGGAACCACATGATGTCCTAACGCCTTCTTGAGGTATGAAACATGAAATACATTGTGTACCCTGCTATCTGCCGGTAGGTCCAACTCATAAGCCACCTCGCCTACCCACCTAATAATCCTAAAAGGACCATAGTATCGTGGCTTGGGTTTCTCTGCACCACTCTTCCTAAGAGTGGATTGATGGTAGCCCTACAACATCACCATATCTCCTACCTCAAAAGAACACTCAACTCTCTTCTGATCTGCATATTGCTTTTGTTGATTATGTGCCTTCTGAATGTTCTCTCAAAGACCTCTCATAATATCCTAGTTCTCCTACAAAAGATCCATAGCACTAGGCACTCTACTATCACTCAAACAATAAATCAAGAAAGTTGGGCGCATCATACCCATACAATGCCATAAACGGTGTCATCTGAATCGACAAATGGTGATTGGTGTTATAACAATACTAAGATGAATCCACTTCACCCAAGCCTTTTGCTGCCCTACTATATAGTTCCTGAGGTATCCCTCCACCCATTTATTTACAATCTTTGCTTAGCTATCTGTCTGCAAGTGGTAGCTAGTGCTTAGAGTAAGCTTGGTTCCACAAAGTTTGAATAGCTCCTACCAAAATTGACTCAAGAACCAACTATCCCTGTCGCTGACAATACTCTAAGGTAAACCATGCAACCTGAATACCTGACGGAAAAACAACTCTGCTACTTGTGTAGCTGAATATGTAGTTGCAATTGGGAAAAAGTGAACATACTTTGTGAGACGATCAACAACCACATAAATGCAATCTCGACCTTGGGCTTTCGGCAAGCCCATAATGAAATCCATAGACAAACATTCCCACTTCCTATCAGGAATTGGAAGTGGTTGTAATAACCATGCAGGATAGGTATGCTCCTGTTTATTCTACTGACAAATAGGGCACTCTCTAACATAACGAAGAACATCTGACTTAAGCCCTTTTCAAGTGAAACGCTTCCATATCTGCTTGTAAGTCTTAAAGTAACTGGGATGACCAGCCATAAGTAAATCGTGAAAGGTCCTCGACACACTGTTCTTCATTTATAATCCTGGGACCAAAAAGATTCTCCCTTTGTAAATGATGAGCTCATTTACAACGGAGTACCTATCATCCTACACTGACCCATTAATAATGTCAGAAGCCCACGGATTCTTGGAATACTCTGCAATGATCAAATGCCTCCAATCCTCTGAAATCTCAACCATGGAGCTCAAATGTGGCCTAAGAGGAAAGGCATTAGCAACAACATTTTGGGTCCCTTTGACATAAGAAATGTCAAAGTCATAGGACTGCAACTTACCCACTTTTGCTGACGATCATTCAAATCTCGCTGCCCGAGGAAATGTCTTAGGCTGTTATGATTAGTCTTAACACAAAATTTGTTGCCAACAAGGTACTACCTAAATTTAGCCAACGCGTGCATAATGGCTATCATTTCCTTGTGCTATAGCTCCTCTCAAGTTCCCTTAGTTTCCTTCTCTGGATAGCAATTGGATGCTTATCATGCATAAGAACTACGCCAATACCCTCACTAGAGGCATCACACTGAAGCTCAATAGGTTGAATAAAAAGAGTTCGGGTTCACTCTGGTATGATATGTTTTTGATTTCAAAGGATGAGTCCAAGCTCGATAGGTCTCTCACTTTGTTCTCTCCAGTCAGTTGCTTACAGATGCAGGAGTTTGAGATTTGGCTCAATTGGACTTTAGGGGTTATCAGAGTGGCACAGCGGAAGTTGGTGTTGAGAATGATGGACTTCCAACTTGTTCATGGGATCCAGGCGGAGTTTGTTTATGGATGCCTGAAGTTCATCATTGCAATTCTTGGTTGGCAGAGTTGTTTTACAGAGAGATCATGCATGAGATGCCAAGGTTCTTAGGTGGTGACAAAGACAGTGAGTTCCTGAGTTCCTTTTTGTAGGAGCTATTTAGATGGTCAGGTACTGGAGTGGCTTTTGGGGAGTGTAGAACTCCAAAGGCCAAGTATTGGATTTAGGGGAACCGGTACAACTTGTAGACACTCCAAGTTAGTTGGCAGGTGGCACATAGTCAACTGGAGACACACATTGATGGGCATAGAGTTGAGCACAAGTTTCAGATTGGAGACTTGGTTTACATTTGGTTACAGATGTACAGGCAGACTTCTTTGAGGAAGAGCAGTGCAAGGAAACTCAAGTTTTGATTTTATGGAACCTACAGGATCATCAGGTGTGTTGGGGAGGTATGTAATGTCCCCTTCCCATCAGTGATATGTTCAGATGCTCATCATCCTATTCCGGAGGCCCGTAGGCTCATTGAGGTAAAATTAGGGTTTCCATGTTTTGGAAGTTCTATGGCATTTCTGGGAATTTACTATTTATAGTAAATTCTTTTTTTGGTAGTATGAAGTTTATCAGCTTTTAGGACTTCATTTCTAGTTGGAGCAATTATTTGAATTCAAGTTCTGGCTTCTAAAAGCTTTATTTGGTGAATTTCATAAATAAAGGCATTAATGTTATAAATTGCAGTTGACCCCTTGGCCTAAGAGAATAACTTCAAGTTGTGTTAAAAGGTGGTCTTGAAGGGGGACGCCTTCATATGAATTAAATATTATTTAAGTTTCAATGCCTTGGGAAAAAGGACGCCACCTTATTGAGGAGTTATTTTTAAAAATAAAGTGAAATTGTATTCTTGCAAAAGGGACGCCTCTTGAAGAATTATTTGAATTTTGGAAATTTGAAGAGTCTCTTTGTGACTCTTGGCGTACCTTCTTGAGAAATTGAAGAGTCTTCTACTCTTCTATAAAATGAATGCTTTGCTCCAGCTTTGGTATCCATTATGCTTATCATATTGTTATGTTGTCGGAATGATTTCATGAATTTAGCTTCGAGGAATGCTTACCTCTTAGCATTTATCCAATTTCGTGTTTGAAAGATAACACCTAGTTGGTTTTGGGACTGCTTCTCATCCAGACTAGCAGATTGAGTTTGAATGTTGAAGAATTTTGGAGTTTTGTCAATTTTGAAGTTGCTGATGCACCTACAACTGAAAGTGAATTTTGCTAGCAGCTCTTTGAATAAATTTTATTCTGTTCTGGGTATTTTTGCTATGCCTTTGTAGACACAAGGCGACCCTTCTTACAAAGTTATAGATTTTATTTTGAAGTTGGTGATTTTATCTAGCAAAATCGCCCCTTTCAAGGGTTGTACCATTTAGAGTTCCTTGGGAATTGTGCCAAGAATTAATGACTGATATTTGTTGTTGTTTCTTCATCATGGAATGGGCGCCTACTTTCTAGCAGCTCATTGCAAGTGTTCTCATGTCATTCGGAGGTATTTTGAGTGAGTTGTGAATATTTCTTTGAATTTCACAATTGCTGATCAAAATTTCCAGAATCTCAGTTTTATATCAGATTTTATTAGATTTTAGTTTTGGCTTCCTTTCATCGTTGAAGAGCTAAAAAACATTGAAAGAATTCATTCTCCTCTTCTTAGCATTGTTCTCTATTATTGTAATTTGTAATTTGCAGATTTCATGATTGTAAGGTTGAGATATAGTAGTACTAATCCAACCATTTAGTTTCTGCAATTACTTGTTAAATTTCATATTAATTACCCCTGGATGGTTTACCGCCAGTGTGGAGAATGAACATTGTAGCTCTCATTGTACCCACTTTCAAGTGGTGAATCCCCACTCTTAAATGGATGCCCGCCACAACGGATGAATTAGATAGATGTATCTTCATGGTTGGTTATCCGCCTAATTGTTTCAGTTTCAATTAATAACTCCGTCATATGTTAGCAGCTCGCTCTTAGTGGGATCTTGAGTGCACATTCTTGACATTGAGTTTGTTTCATTTCAGTTATTTCTTTAGTTGCTACGCCATATGACAACACCTCTCCTTCCTTGGGATTGAGTGTGCATTCTTGGCGTTGAGATCATTCAAACTTGGATTTCAATTTTGGAGCTATTGCTAATTCAATTGGCGTAGTGCTAATTGTGTTACGAAATTTTCAACGAAAAAAATGGTTAGCATATTTCAAGGTAACCTATGAGTTGGAGCTGCCAAAAGGTAGGGAGTCAAGTATTTCATGTTTTGTGTCTCGAGAAGGCACTTGGACAACAAGTTACTTCTTCCATGAAGTTGCCACCGATTGAGAGGGACATTTGGTCCTAATTCCTGAGGAGATTGTTGATACCCAGGAGAGGAGATTGAGGAACAGGGTAGTTAAGCAGTATTTGGTGAGATGGAGAGGCTTGTCAGCAAAGGATGCCACGTGGAAAGATGAACAGATTCTTCAGCATCCTAGTTGGCAATTGCTTGGGGACAAGCAATTTCGAGAAGAGAGGACTGTCATGTGCCCTTTTTGATAGCCACCTTGATGAGCGTTTAACCTTTATTTATTCCTAAAGACTAAATAGGAGAAATAAGGGAGTAAGTGTTAAATTAATTATTTATAAAGTTATTTCAATAAAGAAAAATTAAAAGATGACTTTATATTTAATTAATTTAATAAAGTGACTTAAAATAAAATAATAAATTATAAAAGTCACTTAAGGGAATAAATTAATATTATTTCTATAAGCTTCTTGAAAAGTCAATGAGAAATGTCATGTCCCCGAATTAGAGGTATTAAATTAATTATTTATAAAGTTATTCCAATAAATTAATATCAAAAGGATTACTTTATATTTAACTAATTTAATAAAGTGACTTAAAATAAAATAATAAATCATAAAGTCGCTTAAGGGAATAAAATAATATTATTTTTAGAAGCTTCTTGAAAGTCATTGAGAAATTTTTATAAGGAGCTATTGGCTTAGCATTTGGGTATGCTTGACTTGAATCTCATTTCTCATTACCAGTTTGGAAGCTGAATGCTTTGCTTGCTCGAGGGTTTGAAGACTCTAGAGTACCTGGTTCGGTTGTGAAAAATCAACCCTAGCTGGAATTGTGGAGGAATCCATCCAGGGTTTCTACAGGTGCTTCATTGTAGGTGTTTCAAAAATTTGGTAAGGGCATGTCCAAAGTTTATCAAACTTTGAATGACTCCCTTTCTTTTCCTTGGATTTGTCCCATAATAGGACAAGATTTGAAATCTTGAAGGCTTTTATTTTGGCTCTTTTGTCAAACCAACATTTGACTACAACTTGGTGTGTCAACATTTGAGTGCAGCTATACGTTTTTCTTCCAACTCTAACAAGTTCATCAACCTAACTTGTATTTTTTCATCTGTTTCCAGATAACTTTCATGAATTTCAAGGTTGAGATTCTAAGGTTCATTGGGAAAACTGATTCTAGACCACAGACTAATTGATAAGGGGAAGTCTCTAAAGATGTTTTGATTTTGGTCCGGTCAGCCCATAATGCAAACTTAACATGGGAATGCCAATCTTTTGGGATTTTATCCAACAGTTTCTTTATCACCCCTATCAAGTTTTTATTTGTAGATTGTGCCACTCCATTACCTTGGGGGTAATAGTTTGATGAATATTTAACAATAACACCATGTTCAAATGCCCATTGCATTAACTATACTAAAGAAAAGGAAAGGACATTATCACATACCAACGCATAAGGCATTCTAAACCTAGTCATGATTTGATCTTCAAGAAATCAGATAACAACATCAGTAGTACTTTGTCTGCAAGGAACCGCTTCAGACCATCTCGTGCAATAATTAGTTGCTACCTAAAAAAACTGACCTATAGAAGAATAAGGATGTATCTTTCCGATAAAATCAAGGCCCCATTGGGTGAAAGGATGTATCTTATATACAGTTTGCAATGATATAGGCACATTTCTTTCTCTACTGGTTCCTACTTGGCACACATGACAAGTCTTGACATGATGAAATGTGTCTTTGAACAAAGTACGCCAATAATATCTTGCTCGTAGTATCTGATGGGAAATTGCCTCAGCAAGCTATGAGCTGTGTCAAACTTATCATGGAATTTCACTAAAATAGAGGCAACAACTCCTTTGTCCAGGCACCTCAGATAGACATCTTCATAATTCCTTCTCATCATATAAGCTTGAATCTTAATCTTCAATGCTCGCCTCTAGGATGCACTCATGCCTTTTGGACATTTATTCTGCAGTAGGTACTAAACAATGTTTCTATTCCACTCATCAAAGTTGATGTCTTGTTGAGTATATTGTTGGAAAACAAATTGTTGATCTGCAACTACTAGAGTCTTTGAGAGTCCTTGACCTCTCACTAGTTTCATAGGTTGGATTTCTATATCAAACTCTTGGGTATCGCCATCCATTTCCCGTGTCATTTCCTGGGCTCATTTTCCATCAACATAGACTTGACCGCAGCATCAGGAAATATTACTATCACTTTACGTCTTAAGATATAGTGCCTAAATTTATTAATAGCTTTGACAAGAGAAAATGATTGTTTATCTAGATTAGGATATCTTATTTCACCGTTCTTGAAGGGAGCACTCATGAATGTGATCAGCCTCTCATCCCCTTCTTCACCCTTTTGTGTAAGAACACCTACACAAGAATGACCAAAAGTGAAAGTTTACATATGGAATGGCCTGGAGTAGTTCGGGCTAGCTAATAAAAGTGCACTGGTGATAAACCTCTTTAATTTGCTGAAAGGCTTCCTTGGCCTCAGTTTTCCACTCAATTTTAGCATATCATTCAATGGGTAAACGATTTTGTAATGTCCCCATTTTTAGCTCTACACTTTTCAGTGATTGATGGCTTTTTCCCGGTGCATTGTTGGCTGGTCAGAAGCAAAATTAGGGTTTCCAACTGCTTGGTGGGTTCTTTTGAAGATTCGGGGTTTTGCGTGTTGGAGTTTGGCTGTTTGGATTTTGGATTCCTTCTGGGTTTTTAGAGAGCTTCGCAGAGGTATGACATGCAACTACGTCGGGAAAACTTTCCAGACTTACTATTTTTAGTAAGTCATGACAGCTACATCTCGGAGTTTGGGATTTTGGATTGCGGATTCTTTCTGGGTTTTCAAAAAGCTTCGCAATGGTGTCGCATGCATTGCATTCTGAGCAACTTCTTGAATTTACTATTTTTAGTAAATTCTATTTTTAGCAGTGGTCTAGTCAGCATCAGCTCAGCAGGCTTTCCTCTTCTGGTAGTTCAGTTGGTAATATTGTTTTGGCCTTTTGATGCATTTTATGGAGGGATAAGTATTTTAATTAAAATAATGTTATATTATAATGTTATAACCCCTTGGCCTAGCTTCATGACTTTAAGTTGTTCTGAAAAGGGGGACCTCATGGGTGGACGCATCATCAGGGAAAGTTTTAATATTTCTAAAGTCAAATATTGCTCTTGGAGGTGGGACGCCAACTTTTGGAGAGGAGATAATTTTAAATTAAAAGAAAATTGCCTTTATGAAAAAGGACGCCATCTTGAAGGGAGACTTGGTCAAGTCAAAACCTTAAAAGCATCTTGGGAAGTGGGGCACACCTTTTGGAAGCTTCTAGAGGGGTCTTCTCAAAATTATAAAAGGAAGCCTTGGGTCTTCATTTCAGTATCTTATGCCTTGAATATTGTTATGCTGCCGGAATGGTGCTAGGATTGCTTCAAGGAATGAATGCCTCCTAGCCTTAGCTCGACTTCGTGCTTGAGAGATAGCACCTAGTGGAGAGGTTTGCTTGTTTTGAGTGACTTTTTGTAGTGAGGTTTGCATTGTAGTGTTGTTTTGTCATTAGAAGTTCAGTTTATTGCATTTCTTATCATTTTCCGGAGTTGCTGAAGTCAAGCTGAATCTGTAGTTTCACTCATATCTTTGAAAATAAATTTACTATTGTTCTGGGTATTTCATTTATCCTTTTATCTATGTGGGGCGACCATTCAAGCAAATTTGCAGATTTTATGTAGGTGTCTTTGATTTTATAAAGCCAAATCGCCCTTGCTGCTGGGCCGTACCATTTAGGAAAGCTTTGGTTTCCGTGCAAAAATAAATAGAAGCATTTTGGGTGGGTTTCAGTGTCTTAAGGGCGCCATCCTCATTAGAGCATTTTGCATCTGATATCAGGTCATTTGGGTGAGTTATGAGTTAGATATGTGCATTTAGTTGAGTTATGCTGTTGCTGGTTGCTTCATTTCAATGCTGGTCTGTCAAAATCAGATTAAGAAAAAGTTGGGTTTTGAGTGGGTTTGAGTCTAGATAGTTCTATTGTGCATGGGAGAGTTGTTAAACATTGTTGCAGCATTATTAAGCTTCCAATCTTGTGTTCTTGGCTGGCACTCTATCACATTGTAAGCTGAACAGTAGTACTGTCAGCATTCTCACTTATTCTCCTTATTTACTTACTTGTATTTCCCACTGGATAAGTGGAAGAGGCTGGCTTGCTGCCTATTTACTTTCAGTCAGTAGTTGTAGGGACCCTCTGACCATATGCTCGCCATCACTCGGCGCCATCCTTGGTTAGAGTTACTTCAGCTCATCTTGCATCTAGATCCTCTGACCATATGCTCGTCTATCCTAGACGCATTCTTGGTTAGAGTTCCCTTTCAATTTGCATCTGCATTAAATCCTCTGACCATATGCTCACACCTTGCCCACGTCGGGATCCTAGTGTATATTCTTGGTTAGAGTTGTACGCATTTTGGTTTTAGAGCTAACCTTAACGGGTGCGTGTTGATTATAATTGCATTTGAAAAAACAAAAAAAAATTAGTTTGGTTCTTTCTACCAGTTTCCATGAGCCCACTAATAAAATTTTCTAAGAAAATTGTTTTCGAAAGAAGGAATTTCATTCTTTCTTGTTTTGTTTTAGGAGTAGCGACTTC
>VDFB02348759.1:0-27142 GCA_007258455.2 Sequoia sempervirens
GGGAGGCTATTTAATTCTGTACAATACCTCAACTCTAAATGATGTAACAGTGACAAGTTGCCAAGTATATTAGAAAGTGAATATTGGAATTTGGAAATATCTCCATCTTCTTGCATTATTGCCAAATCCCAAATGTTATCCCCAATATTGAAGGGAAGGAGAAAGGTGAGGTGCAAATACGTGACTTAAGAGTAGGAGAAATAATGTACAACTTTTCTTTTTGAAACTAGATGTATTTCTATTTGGTGGCGAGTTTCTAGAGATGCGCTCAAGTTTGAAGTTTAGAAATTAATCTTCACCCTGATCAACGGAAAGCTCTATATTATGTTAGTAATTGACAATATTTTATTTAGCTTGAACCACCATGACTATCCAATTACCTACCATAGCTAGGCTTCTGTGAGCAGAGGATTGAAGAGATCAACAAGGTTGGAGTTAAAATGTAAGTTCATCAACATTTAATGCGATGAGAGCAAGATGCGATTAGATGAGTTACATGGAATTTAAGGTATGAAGACGCATAACAGAGGCATGTAATTTTCTTGACAATATACTTGAAGAAGTACAGTCTCCTATGCAAGTCAAAGAATAAGACACGTCATTTAATAATAGAAGACCTATTATAGCAAGAGTCATCAAACTCCCAGCTCGAACCATACCATCGGTAGTCGAATATCACTTAATTCCCTAGCGAACCGATTATACAGGAAAAGAATCATTTAAGGAGATTTACATCTAGGGAAGATGGAATAGTTAGTCGGGCATATTCCAAGGAAACTTGGCTAGTTCGTGCCAAGAGTTTGAATCCATTTTATACACTAAAATTTCATATCGTTCAAAATCACCTCTGGTAGAGGATGGTGTAAACATACAAGAATTAATTCAATGGTCATGCACAAAATAGATTTTTACAAGGGAGATTTCAAGCGAGGACAATAGCTACAAGATTCAAATGCAAGGGAATTCCCTTGATGAGCAGCGACAGGTACAAGGTCAATATTCGCATGATTTAAGACTCGACTAGAGATTAACAACATTGTTTTGCCTTCATATGCAGAGTGTACTAGGGATGGCTGTGCTACAAGAGGAATCCATCCAAACAAAAAGGAAATAAATAATGGTGCTTAAGACAAGATAAATAGCTAATAACAGGGGTTTACTTCTTTCACATTTATTCAGTCATGAATATTGAAATGCAATGACTATTACTTACCTGGAATCCCTACGATGTGCCTGGAGACCTTGTCATAGACTTCCCCCTTCTCTCAATGCCTAATTTTCTTAATGCGCCGAAGGTTATGGTTGCAGGACCTCATCAAAAGAAGCTTTCTCCAAAATTATTCAATAGACTCTATGTTGCCCCCCTCCTGGGCAATGAGAAATCCCCTCATAAAAAATCATACTGAAATGGTAGTCCCCATGCAAAGCCGTTATCGTAATAATGGACACTAGTGAAGTATATGTCCTCCTCCCCCTGAAACTTGAAAAGGTGCCTATATATCAGGCTCCTCGCAACCTCTCCTCGGCCTTTCCTCCCCATTTCCAACAAAAATACATTAATTACTAAATAAAATACCACCGTTACAATTTCTCCACTCCCCGCATCAAAGAGCCATTACCATTTTGTTGTAACCGACCCCTCAATGAGTTTCCATGAGATTTTTTCAATGTTTGCGACAGGAAGAGATATTTTCATGTAGTACATGCAAATTAGTTGTATTTCAGTTACCAAAGAATCCCCATAAAGCATTCCATTTCTTCTATTTAAAGCAAATAATTAATTTGTTATTACATGCATATCCATAACTGCCAGCACCTTCCTAAAAATAGGTTGCTACTAATATAGGAGGATCTCCCCCTTTTGCATGTGCTCACTCTCCACCAACACATCTTCTTCGTTATGATTTCTTAAGTGAGTGTAACTACTTGATTGACTTTATCCACCCACAATTGTTCACAACGTGTTGGCTTATAACACTTTTTATTTATTTATTAATTTCATAACTCAATGCAAAATAGAAATTTAAATTATAATTATTTTACCACTTATTATTTTTTGTTTTTGTTTTTATTTAATACATTTCAAGCAAGCAACATTATAAAGCCCTTAAATTGAAACACTTCAAAACACAATTAATGAAACAACATACCAATCAATACTCGACTTCACAGCGGATTGGTAAGCAACTCAAGGACAACACAAATGGAGGGTCATTACAGTTGTAGTTATGGGGGGGTGTTGGTGTAATTAATTATTTAATTAGACTTTAACATACATTTACTTAGGCATATTTTATTTCCTAGGTTAATTATTATCCTTATCTTGTTGAGCTATCTTTTTGCTCAAGATAAGATTAGGGTTGTGCATGATTGCCTTTTGGAAGGCTTTTGTATTATTTGTAAAAAAAATACTTTCAATAATCATTATGTTGGTTTTTGCTTGCACAAATTTTCTTAGAGGGTTTACAAAACATCTCTCCTTTTTTTTTTTGAATATGTACTGCATATGATAGATGATTTCTTGTAGGTGAGTCTTGGGGACTGTGAAGTTGGTTTTTCAACTTCTATAGCCACCTTTGAAACTCTAATTTTTGGCACTATAATTAACTTTTTGTGGATATTTTAACCTAACCAACAAGGAGATGTCTTCAAAAACTTTACAACCTAATCTTCAATGATTTCCAAGCCTTCAAGGTGCCTAAATTTGCAAACGCACAATAAAAGAGAGAAATGTTGAAAGTTAGGGCATGGGGGTGTTCCTTTGTCAAGCCCCTTTTTAGGTAATTCAACTAAAATGAAAAGATAATGTAATGAAGCATGAAATAATGGAGTTAGAAAATTTCCATGATGATAGATCTTGAATTTTTTCATTAATAGATGAAGAATATTCCCTTGAATGTCTAAAAAACCTATCTTGATGACTTGAAATGTTTAAACCCTAGCTTGCTTTAATTGAAATGGAAGATGAATGATGAATGAAATGATTAGGTTATGAATGAGGGTTTAGAATCTTGTTTATAGATAGAATCCACCTAAAATTCCCATTAATTTGATCCCCAAGGCTGACATGAAGGAAAAATAAACTTAAAATCTAATTTTTCATGCCTAAACCTCAAAAATAGCCCAAATGGTACTAAGTCACCAAGTTGGAATACTTAGTCCCACTTGGATGGAATTGAATCGCCCAAATGTGCGACTTGGTCCCATAGGGTCTCTTTGCTAGTTGGATTGTTAGGGAGTGAAGAATTTCAAATTTTATGTTGTTCTAGTTGGATCTTAGATCAAATTAAGTCTAGGGATGCATGATTTGGAGCCACAGGGGCCTATTAATGATGATGTAAAGGGTAAGTAGGGCTAGGGACACAAAGTTTAATGTGAAAGTGTGATTAAATACACTTTACATCATTAAAATAAGGTCCACATAGCCTAGAAAGGCACAAAATCCAATGTTAATGTGTAAGAAACATTACAACACTACATTAAAGTTAGGTTTAATTTACAAGTGAAACATAGATTTTTGGCACCTACTTGCTTTCTCTCTCCTAGGGTTTTCACCTAGAAGGAGAAAGGTGGGCCAAAAATGCTTATGTTTTCATTAGAAGAAATGGAAAAAGGGATGTGAAGTGTGCATGTGGATGTATTTAAATAGTTAAAACTTAACTTAAATGAAAACTAAGGAGTACAATTCTAATCTAATGTAAAAGTGCTTGAAAAGAAAATGTGTATTCAAACTATTTAACAAGAAATGTGAACAAACTGTAATAGAAAGTAACCCAATTAGAGATATGTACCTAGAAATTGGAGAGGGTGGAATGAGGCTTTGAACACTTGTAGAAGACACCATAAATATTCACTAGGATTGATTCACCATTTTGGATGAATGAATCTTGTTTCTGCCAAAAAGTGTTGGAACCAGTTTTGAGGAATTGGGTGTCCAAACCTACAGAAATCATTTTTCAAGCCTAGAAATGGGACTAATTCTCCATCAATGGTGAATGAGTCCTCTTATAGAAAACTAATAATTATGGATAGGATTTTGTGGCTTATGATCTGTAATTCTACTTCTAAAGATTCCCCAAATTTGAATCTAAAAAATTTAACCTATAGACTCTCTCCAAGCTTGAAATAGGGCTTGAGACACCTTGAATGAATTTGATGGGATATGGAAACCTTTTCTCACCCTTCCATTTGATAAATCTACATAAAAAAACACATGCAAAGGGGAAAAATCTTTGAGGGCTAGGATATAGAGGTTTTCCTTGGTCAAACCCCACTTTGGTAATCAAACCCTTGAAATAGAAATATAAATAAAATGGAAAGAGAATGATGAATATACAACATGAAAATGTAAACAATCACCAAACCCTTGTTGCATAAATCTGAAGTGATGTCAATGGCTACTCCAAGAAGTATGATTACGCTTTGATTTGATGATGTAAATGCTTGAATTAGTGAATGAATGATTTGATGTTGATGGTTGAATGGAATTGGGGTTGAAATGGAACTAAAAACACTTATTTATACAATATTGTGTCTTAGTAACCCATTCATGCCTCGTCACAAGCCAACATCAAGTGATTTTGAATAAAATCTTGAAAGGAAATTTAAATTATTTTGAATTTAGAGCCAAGGAGGACTCATTCACCACCCATGGGGAATGGGTGCCACATTGGACTCAAAAGTGGGTGTCAGAAATTAAGTCATATTTAATGTTTTTTTCACACTTACATCCAAAAATACAGTTAATCAAAGCATATGGGTATGTGTAGGATCATCATGGAAAAAACAAGGCCTTAAGTGGCAAAAAAATTAGAAAAATCAGAGTTAGGCAACTTGACTTAAAAATTTGAATAAGTTATATATATTATTTCAAAAATATGTAAGAATAGAATTTGTAGGAAATTGAATGTAGTTTCTAAACTACTAGGTTTTCTTTTAAAAAAGAAATTTATTTGGTGAAATTTTGAAATTTCAAGCAGTGTACTTAAATTTCGGGGAAAATAATAAGTAGGTGTTTGTCGACCACCTAACCATAATAAAATGATAATATTTTTTTATAATATTTTAGATATAAGTAGAGGACTCATATCTTGATGTGATGCATATTTTTTTTGTAATTTGTTTTCCAAGTAAATAATTAATTATGAATTTTTAATTAGAACTTTTAAAAATATAAAAACTCATATGTCTAACCACCTTAACTTGGTAAAAAATTCATGAAATTCAATTTTTCTTTTTTAATCCTATAGTATGCAAAGCATAGAATGTGACACATGTTTTGGATTCAAAAATGTGATAATTTGAAAGCTATAGATTTTTTCAATTGGTCTATTGATTGGGACTTTAGTACGTAATTTGAATAGAAAATGAATAATAATTACTTATTAAATTAAAGTAAATCATAATTTATATTGGTGAAATCTGAGAATCTCCTTTAAAAACCCTTTTAGTTTCATCAATTTTGGGTTAAAAAAAAGTCATCAGCCACATACCCATCATATTGCCACTTTTTGGCCCATCATGTTCCTACACATACCCATATGAGGGCATAAAGGGACCAAATAAAGCATGAGAAAGGGATGAATAGTGAAGTAGTGTGTAGAAAAGGATGAAATCTTATTACAAGACTTTATAACACTTCAAAATAGGACTTGATTAATGATAAAAAAGGCAATTTTTAGGTAAATTGTAATGAATAGAGTCTATAAGAGTGTAGAAATGTCTTACAACACTTCACAACACCTTGAGAAGATGTTATTATTTGAATTTTAGTACCTAAATGTGCATGCTCAATTCATGTTACAACATAAAATCATAGAAAAATAGATCAAACATCATGAAACAAGACCTAAAAGTATGAAAATGACAAGGGGAAATTTTTTCTATGGCACATTTATCCCTCACTTTAGCGAAAGGATGAACATGCTTCTAACACTAAAGTAGCCATGAACATCCAGACGAGGTTTCAAATGCACTTATGGTAGCAAGATGGAATGAAAATGATTAAGAGAGATTATGAAGCCCCCAGGATAAAGATCCCATGAAAAACTAAGCATAAGAACAAAGGAACACACAAGTTTCAAAATGAAAGAAGAGAAACAAATGAAGATTTGATCATTAATCCAACTAGTTTTGGATTAGATCTAGGTTGATTTTTTGAAAAAGAGAATGTGCACTCACTCTAGGGCCACAAAAATTTTGGTTGTCTACGAGGTGAGAAAGCCCAAATGTACTCACTCTGGGGCCATGGAAATTTTGACTATCTGTGGGTTGAGAAAACCCAAAAAGGTAAGATACATGCCCTAGTTGGTATGCACTCATAAACATAAAGGTTGCTATGGGGAAATGTCATGCCGCTAGGTGGGCTTCCTACTCAACCATATCAAAGTTATACCTCTTGCTAACTTTAACAAGGTGCCACAAAGAAAAATGTCATGAAAAAATAGAAGGGTACCATAGTCATGAAAGTTGTGTTATGCAAGGTGGAAAAAGATGCAAAATTCAAAAATGTAAAGTGTAAAATGTGAAATATTTTCAGAGGAGTCTTGTTCAGTTCATGCAAGGTTAGTCACTTAGGGAACATTGTGTCCAATGTCTCCAAGAGAGGACAAATCAAAGAATAGTATATTCACAACTTAGGGGATGCAATTAGTTGCATCAAGATACCAAGATGAATGTAATATGTTGAGATATATCACAATTATGAAGGACATTACACCCAATGTCATCCACAAAGTTACGAACACATCACATAAATGACAAGGCTACAATAGGAACCAAGAATGCAAATGAATTAATGGTAATGTATGTCCCCCACTTTAAAGGAATTGCTACACATCATTTTGTGAGAAATTATTTTAAAGTAGAAGATAAGAACATGAGAGCTTATTCAAAAATCCCTATGCCAAGTCATATGTTTTTTATAAGTTGCATCATGAAGAAAGGGAGTATGTCACATGCAAGTCAATATTAAGACATGTTATTCACATCTCAATCTTGCTCTTATATGTTGATGAAAAGTTAATGAGTAGTCGAAAGAGACAACAACAAGTGACATATAGGGATAAGGATTTCTATCCCTTTGCCCCCACTTAGTGTAGGACAAGGGTGAGCCTGGAATGAATGATGGAATGCTCTCCCTTGCAAGGGATGCAAAACATACAATAGTTAAAATGATATGATGCTACAACTCTTAAATGGAAAGGAGAAGAAACTAATGTTATTTATGTATTTATTTAGGATGTAACAAGGTTAAAGGTTTCTTGGAAAAATGGTTGGTGATATTATGGATGTTGAGTAAAGGTTTGTTGGATGGGTTGATAACTATGAAAGGACAATCATGAAGGCTATGATTTGGAAGAATGAGGTTAGGTATAGTGTGACTTCCATAGGGTGAGGATTAAGAGTTGAATTTGTTTAAGTATCGATAGTGAGGATAGGAGACTCTATTTGGTTGTTGGTTGTTACTAAGATATCATTCTTATGTGCCATGATATTGACCCTAGGAGGAGAGCTAATATGTTCATCACATGTTATAATTTGATTTTTCAAGATAGGTTCATCACTCATAGGAAAGGAATTAATAGAAGGATGACTAGGAGTTTCATGGTTACCAATGATGGGATTAAGGAAGGGAAAAATAAGTTTTTCATGAGTTGCACTACTAATATCTTCTAACACTAAACTATCTTCTTCATGTGTAGAGAAGATAGTAGGAGAAGAAAAGGGTGTATTTTCATGATTATCTACATCAACCTATCCTACAATGTCTTCATGAGTGGGGGAAGTAGGATTTTCATAGCTCTCAATCATATCCTCCACACAAATGTGTTTGTCATGATCATTCAGAATTGTCACAAGTAGGGGAGGTCTGGGGAGATGAAAGGGGACTTAGTAAGGTAGTGGTAATGATTTCAAATTTTTGTTTCATAATGTTATTACAAGGGGGGGAGAAGTAATACATGCAAGGTTTTCATTATGTTCAATGATTGTGTCTTCTTTCATTAAGAGATCTTCATCACCAATGGGAGAGATATCAGGAGAAGAACAATTATGATTATCATGATTATTGATGCTTGCATTCATTTGGGGAAAATATTTAGTGGATGATTTAGAAGAGAGGAATTCATCTAAGGGTTCATATAACATTTCCAAATCATCACCACTAAAGGCCTTGAATGTTATGTTAAATGTTTCTTTTGATGTTTGCATTTTTTCATTTTCATTGTGCAATGAAGCTGATCTAAATGAGCTAGGAACTGATGGAGAAAAAGAAAATTGAAAAATTATAAGTAATATGAATGTAAATAATGTATATTTATAATGATGCAATATAAAGACATAGGATGAAATGCAAATTTTAAAATTTCAAACAAAGTAATTTTCTGATTACACTATGTAAGAAGGTAAAAATGAAATGTGGCAAATGCAAATTTTGAATTTGAAAAATGCTTGAAATGAGCTACTTTATACTAAATATCATGAAATGGATGCTAAAAAAAATCAACCAAGTGATGTAGGTAGGTTAAGGCACCAAATAGAAGCTTAAAAATAGAGTTTTTAGTTCTGGAAAATGTAGTTTTAGGAGTTAGAAGGGACTGGTTAGCCCAGGGTGGAAAATTAGTCCCCATATGGAATTTTTCTTAGAATTTTCAAAACTTTTTAAGGGATTTTTTATGGTTTCTGAGTGCTATGATATAGACCTAAATGAAAAATTCAGAATTTCAAAAAATGTGAATGAATTTAGATGCCAAGAATGCAACTTGAATGCAAAATTGAAACCCTAAAATGAGAGCTAACTATTGAAAAATGAAATGTAAGAAAATCTAGGATGGTTAATGGATTCCAAATCAGAAAAGAGGGTATTTGAAAAGGCAGGTTCACCAAAATGAAACATAGATTTTTGGTACCTACTTGCTTTCTATCGAGCTCCTAGGGTTTTTCACCTAGAAGGAGAAAGGAGGGCCAAAAATGCTTATGTTCACATTAGAAGAAATGGAAAAATGGGTGTGAAGTGTGTGTTTGGATGTATTTAAATGCTGAAAACTTAATAAAAATGTAGACTAAGGAATGCAATTCTAATCTAATGTAAAAGTTCTTGAAAACACAATGTGCATTCAAACTATTTGACAATAAATACAAACAAATTGTAACAGAAAGTAACCCAATTGGAGATATGTACTTGGAAGTTGGAAGAGGGTGGAATGAGGCTTTGAACACTTGTAGAAGACACCAAAATAACTCAATAGGACTTATTCACTATTTTGGGTGAGTGAGTCCTATTTTTGCCAAAAAGTGTCAGAACCAGTTTCAAGGAATTAGGTGTCCAAATCTCTAGAAATCATTGTTCAAGCCTAGAAATGGAACTGATTCAACATCAATGGAAAATGAGTCCTATTTTATAAAACTAAGAATTCTAGACATGAGTCTATGGCTTATGATTTGTAATTTTCTTTTTGAAGATTCCCTGAATCTAAATTTGCAAAACTCAACTTGTAGACTCTCTCCAAGCTTGAAATAGGCCTTGAGACACATTGAATGAATTTTATGGGATATGGACACCTTTTCTCACCTCTCCATTTGATAAATATACATACACAAAAACATGAAAAGGGGAAAAAGTGTTGAGGGTTAGGATATAGGGGTTTGCCTTGGTCAAACCCCACTTTGGTAATCAAACCCTTGAAATAGAAATAGAAATAAAATGGAAAGAGAATGATCAATGAATACACAACATGCAAATGTAAATACTCATGAAACCCTCATTGGAGAAATCCAAAGTGATGCCAATCACTACTCCAAGAGGTCTTATTTATGCTTTATTTAATGATGTAAATTCTTGAATTAGTGAATGAATGATTTGATTTCAATGGGTGAATGGAATTGGGGTTGAAATGGATGTAAAAGAACATATTTATAATATCTTGTGCCTTACTAACCCATTCATACCTCATCACAGTCTGACATCAAGTGATTTTGAATAAAAATCCTAAAGGAAATTTAAAATATCTTGAATTTGGAGCCAAGAAGGACTCAATCACCATTCATGGTAAATGGGTCCCACATTGGAATCAAAAGTGGGTGTCAGGAATTAAGTCATATTTAATGTTGTTTGTTGGGATTAAATTAAAAAATACACTTAATTAAAGTATGTGAGGGCATAAAGGGACCAAACAAAGCATGAATAAAGGATAAATAGTGAAGTTGTGCCTAGAAAAGCATGAAATCTTGTTACAAGACTTTACAACACTTCAAAATAGGACTTCATTAATGATAAAAAGGTGATTTTTAGGTAAATTGTAATGAATAGAGTCTAGAAGAGTGTAGAAATGTCTTAAAACACTTCACAAAACCTTCACAAGACATCATTATTTGAATTTTAGTACCTAAATGTGTATATTCAAGCTATGTTGCAACATAAAACTAGAGAAAAATAGATCAAACACCATGAAACAAGACCTAAAAGGCCATGAAAATGAAAAGGGGCCATTTTTATATGGCACAAAAAGCCTTCTAGATTGATGTGAAGGTTTAATTAAATACATTTTATAATATTGAATTAGGGGGAAAATACCAAATGTACCAATGTATATGATCTAGGATAGCAAAGATCAAGGAAGTAGTCAAGCCCCTAGGATCCAAGATCCTAAGTCAAACTGACATAAGCACAAAAGAACACACACAAGGTGAATGATATGAAGCAAAACAAGATACACGATCATGCAATGGAAATAACTAGAAGGAAGAGAATAATGAAACTAAAAAAGTGGATCAAGCTTTGACTATTTGTCCAACATATTATGGATCGGATCTAGGATGTCTTTCCAAAAATGGAGTCACTCTAAGGCGAAAAGAGTCTTGGTTGACCACCAAATTAGAAGTACAAAAAGGTGAGAAACATAAACTCATGGCTGGTATGTAATCACACATGGACACAAGTGGCTATGGGGAAATTCATGCCTTAAAATGGGCTTCCCACTGAATCATACAAAAGTTATACATTTAGATATCTTTAATAAGGTGCTATAATGAAAATGATCTTCAAGCTCTATGAGGTAAGAAAAAATTTGTATGATTGACACTCATAGACAATCAAATGGTGTAAGGAATGTTTGAACGGATTTTACTTAGCTCATGCAAGGTATCATCTTTGGGAACAATGTGCCTAAAGTTTCCAAGAGAGGATAAGTGCAAGGTCTCATCCTCAACAACATTGTTCCTAATGTTTCCAAGAGAGGAAAAGTGAAGATGGTATCCTCTTGTTTCCAAGAGAGAACAAGTACAAGGTCTCATCCTAATAAAAATTGTACCCTAATATTTTCAAGAGAGGAAATAAAAATAAAAATAAAATTACACAATGATATCTATGAGTGTCAATGTAAGCCCCCACTTTAAAGCAATTGCTAGCACCATTACCATAAGCAATTTCTTTAAAGTAGAAGAAGAAAAAGATGAGAGCTTACTTTGAAAGCTCTATGCTAGGTCATATGTTTCCTATAAGTTGTGTCATGAAAAATTTAGTATGTCACATGCAAGCCAACTTAAGGCATGTTGTCCACATCCCAAGCTTGCTCTTATATGCTCATGAAATGTTAATGGAAAATGAAAAGAGGAAAAAATGGGTGGCATATAAGGACAAGGATACTTAACCCCTTGCCCCCACTTAGTGCAAGAAAAGGGTGAGCCAATGTGATGGATATGATGCATAGTAGAGTAAAAATTAGTATCAATTAGAGGAATGAGGTGACCACACATAAGAGAGAGTACCAAACTCCTTAAGATGTTGGATTTTACTACTAAAAGCCTTATATTCATTAGTAGCATGACCATGAGCTCTTTGATATGCATAGAAGGAAGTCTTATAATAAAATTTCTTTCAAGTTCTTGGAGGAAGGGTTATCAAGTGTTCTTGGAGGAGTCTTGAAAAGATACCCTCTTGATCAATGGTAGAAGGTGCTTTTGTAGTTTGTGACAAAGATGCCTCTTGCTTAATACAAGATGTCATACTTATGCAAGAATTTTTAGATTGCAATATATTTTTCTCTCCTTTATAAGAGGGTGTAAAATATAGAAAATTCAAATAATTAGTGTTTTGTGAGATGATATTGACATTAAGCGAAGATGTCTTTGTTTGTTTCATTTTAGGAAAAGGAGAACAATCAGTACCACTAGTTTCTATCAGTTTAGGATGCACAATTGTTAAAGTTTCTTTAGAGCAATTGTGTGTGATAGTGTTGATGTTGAGTGAAGGCTTGGTGATTTCTATCAAAGGACAATAACCAATACCATGAGTTGTTTCTTGCGTGTTAGGATCAATGGGGACACAAATACCTTGTTCTCTAGAACCACATCCTTTTCCACTATATCCAAGTTGTTTCATAATTTCATAACCTTTTTCCATACATATTTTTCATTGCTTTTCGATTGGGTGGTTGATCATGGTTAATTTATTCAATTTTTTTTGTGTAATTTTCTTCTTTGTCTAAAGTGGTGGAGGAAAATGATTTCGAAGGCTCGTCTATTTTTTTTGTTGTCATGACTACTTTTTTGTTTCCCTTATTTGAATCTTTATTTATGATCTTGTACTGGCCCATGAATGTTGGTATGAAATCTAAAGAACCCCAATCATCTTCTAATAGCTTTGTGACTTGTTCAATATGTTTTTGTTTGTCTTATTGTTGGAGGGGTTCCATTTGCGTAGTTGGCGACATTGTGTTTAAATTATTATCTTTGTTTTTCTCAATGTTCAAACAACTATTTGGATTGGGTTCAACTTCAAGTATGTGCACTTTGTTGTTGTAAATGTATTTCATTTTATGATGAAGAGTAGAAGGCACACCACTCATTGCATGAATCCATTGTCTACCAAAAATGAGATTATATGAAAGATCATTAGCCATAACATGGATTGGTGTATCCAATGCTTCCTTCCCAACTATAATAGGAAAAATGGTCACACCAAGCATTTGTTTTCCTACATTGTCAAATCCATGGATAGATAAGGAATTAGGTTTAATTTTTTATTTATCCACATGTAGCTTATCCAAAAGATTTACACTACACACATTAAGGGTTGATCCATTGTCAACAAGGGTTTGATTTATCCCTATTCTTTTGTATTGAGATATTATTATGAAAGAAACATCTTGTTTTTGTACTTTCAAAGGGGAGAGTTCACTTTGGTGAAAAACAATGTCAACATTCAATCCTTGAATTAGGGCTACTATGTCAGTCGATTGTGCATTATAAGGGATAGGAACTTGTTGTAAGGTTGTTTGAAGCATAGGATGATAGTTAGGTGAAATTTGAATTAAATCCCATAGGGATATCTTTGTAGGAATATTTTTAAGTTGTTTAACAAGATCATACTCCTAGGAGTTAATCAAGGAACTAGGAACTATGGGATTAGGAAAAGGTAATGGTATTGGGGTGGGTTGTTGTGGTTGTGGATTATTTCTAGTGTTATATGTATGAGCAAAGGTATTATGACTCAGGTTGTTGTGACACATTATTCTTAGGTGGGTAAAGGATAAGTTCAGGTTTTGTGAGGTTTTCTTTTGTGTGATGGTGGGTAAAGGCTTAGAGGATTCTTAGGATGTCCTACGGGATATGTAGGAGGTCCATTAATCAAGGGGGATCTAATGGACACTTGTGCATTCATAACCTCATGGTCTTGGTTTGTGTATCTCTAATAAAGGGAAATCTAGAATCACCTTTTTATTGTTATCTAAGGAAGACACATTAGTGCTTTTCCAATTTATAGCACCGTGATCATCCCCCTAGGAGGAGAGTTTTTAGGTGAGCTACAAACCAAATTCTCTTGACATTTGAGGATTGGTTCTTCTAAAATGACTTCGTTGCAAGTAGGGGAATGATCAAGGGTTGAATTATCTTGATCAATAAGGGTTTCCTTAGTTGAAAGGGAACAACAAAGAGTCTCATGACTCATAAATTGGTTATGTTTTCTAGCATCAAAATATCTTCCTTACAAATAGGGGAGATAGTAGGAGAAGAACAAGTATGATTATCATGATCATGTATGACTTCATTCCTTTGTTCCCTAATGTCTTCCAAAAGAGGGTTGCTATAGACCTTAAATATTTGATCATCTGACACCAACATACCCTCATCATTTATAATTTCATCTTCCTCAAAATCATTCTCACAAGCCAAAGGGGAATGGAAATTAGGTAAGGTGTTGTTTAGGAATGTGTCTATGATTTAATTCTCTTGTACTAAAATATCTTCCCAAAGGGGATGAGGAGAAGGATAAACAAGATCCTCATGATTCTCAAGGATTATATGTTCTTTTTCCAAGATACCTTCATCATTAAAAGAAGAGTTATGTTGGGAAGAAAAAATATGATCATCAAGGTTATCTATGTTTGCATGCTCTTCTATCACATTATCCACACAAATAGGAGAGATAGAAGGGGTTGTAAGTTTAAGGGAAGTATTATCATTTTCACTCTCTTGCACTAAGAGACTCTCATAAATAGGGAATGCATTGAATGAATGACTATCATGTTTATTTACTAACTTGTTCTCTACATACTTAGAGAAGAATAAAACTAACATTTTGAAAAAGTGATTTATGAAAACTTGAAATGCAATGTAAGGATGTAAAATGAAATGAAATTTTTAGTTTTCAAGCAAGATAAGTTTTTGGTTGTATGATGCAATGATTTGAAAATGTAGATGCAGAATGGAATTTGAGCAATGCATGAAATGAGCTGAATTAAGCTAGATTTAGTGAAATAACTATGACAGAAACTCAGTCAACTTATACAGATAGGTAATGGCAGCAAAAAAAAGCTTTAAAATAGGGTTTTCAATTATGTGAAAGGCAATTTTATGGGTGACAAGAGACTAAGTTGCCCAAGGTAGTGAATGAGTCCCAGTAGGGAGTTTTTTAGAATTTTTAGATTTTTTTGATTGATTTTCATACTTTTTGTGCTACATGATGTAGAGCTAAGATGCAAATGTAGAATTTTATAATTTTTTAATTATTTGAGATGCCAAAAATTCAAATGCACTTTCACTAATGCAAAATTTGAAACCCTAGAATGCAATTTAACTAATGTAAAATGTAATGCAAGATAATTCTAGGATGATGATGGACTCCCAATCAGACAAGAAGGTATCCAAAAAGTGGGTTCACCAAAATGTGGACTAAGATTTTGGCTCCACAAGTCTCTCTAACACTTCTAGGGTTTTTCACCTAAAACAAGAGAGGTATGCCAAAATTGCAATGTCCCCACCCAAGAATAATGCAAGAATGATAGAAATATGTCTAAATGGAATGATCTAAATGGAAAAAAATGGTAAAATATATTGATTATTAAATGAAAACTAAAGAAATGCACCTTGTTTGAAAACACAATGATGTATGCAAAAAGACCTAGAAAGATGAATAGAAATGCAAATAAGACCGAACATGAAAGTAAAACAGAAAGCATGCACTTGGAAATGTGTTGTAGACTGGAAATACTACTAATTTTGAAATTTTGACTTACGCCATTCTAGGCGACCTAGTCCCAAATCTAGAAAACTAGACTGAAGCCTGTTTCAGCCAAATGTAGGCATAACTTTAAGAAACCATCCTCCTCAGTGAAGGTGTAAAATCCTAGTGAATCTTGGGTAAGTGTTATAGTTTTCCTATTGAATATTTCCTTTTATTTGAAAAAATTAATAATTTTTCCTAACAAATCTGTACACATTATTAAAAAAATTGTAAAATCGTGATGAATATTAATGAGTAATTGGTAAAGGGGTTGGGGGCCTAGCTTGGTTGGCTAAATATTTCCTGTAGCAGGAGGCTGGTCACAAGTTCTAGTCTCCCCCACCCCTGTGGTACCGAAGGTCATGTCGCACCAGCACCGCCAATCACATTAAAAAGTTTACCAGGTGCATTACAGTTTATAGGGGGTCATGCTAGCCAATTCCTACGATCTAAAATAAATAAATAAATAAATAATGAATAATTGGTAAAAATAATAATCACAATGGTGAATCCTAGCGAATAATCACTAAAAATATTAATTAAAATAGAAAATATCTCCTTTAAAAATTTGCATAGTTGGTTGGTGCAGTTCCCCTTTATTTTTTTTAAATTTTTATAATATTGAAGTAGAGGCTTGGGGTGGCAACCATCCATGAGGTCAAGGTGCAACACAACTTGTGAGGGTGTTGGGGTCAGGGGAGAAATTCCCCCTTGTAGGGTTGAGGGGTAGAGCCCCTTGCTACAAAGCATAAATTCACTATCAAAAATTTCATTGGACCACACACAGATTAAGTATTTTTCAAAAATCTCACTTTGAAAATAAGACTAAATGAAATGTGAATTTGTTACCATTGATTGGTTTTTTAATCAAATGGTTGCATGTTCATTCTGTGACCTATATGCATGTGCCTTTTAAAAGGCTTGTTGAGGCCACTAATCTGTTTTAGGCCACACAATTAAATCTAATCATGTGGCCAAAAATAATTTCAGGCCTCAAGAAGCCTTTTAAAAATCATGTGCATATAGGTCGCAGAATCAACCTCACCCATCCGATTAAAAAGATAATCAATGATTCGACGGCAATAAATAAAATCCCTATTGAAGGCTAAAATATTCCTAAAATAAAATAGTAATTTATTATTAGTGGCGATATTGCCCCAAAATTAATGGTAGGAATATAATATTACTAGTGAATATAATTAATATTTGTAATTATAGTATAAACTACTGGCTAATTAGTTCGAACGATCCATCATTTAGATAGCGAATCAATTCAATTTATTAGTTTAAAAAAATAATACATATGTGAATTAGTCAAGACTAAATTAATTTTTTGTAAAAACCTAGCGATTCAACCTCCTTTTTAGCTTATACTATTCACCATTTCTAGAGGTCTTGACTTTAATTATTCACCAATTGGTGAAGATTCCACACTAAAGTTTTCCATAGCCAAATGGGTATCTATAGCTCGAGAAACCTCTTAAAAATAGGTACAGTGGGACTAATTTTCCATTGTTGGAGACTTAGTCCACTTTGGCTTTTTTGGAAAATCTGAAAGAGGAAATGGAAGCCCTTAGTCTACACTTCAGTTCTTAACAGGTGGTCATGTCCGAAACTCTAATTTCCTACACTATAATTGACTTTTTGTTTATATTTTAACCTAGCCAACAAGGAGATGTCTTCAACAACTTTGCAACCTATTCTTCAATGATTTCAAATCCTTAAAGGTGCCTAAATCTACAAACACATAATGAAAGAGAGAGAAATGTTGAATGTTAAGGCATGGGGGTTTGCCAGTGGTCAAACCCATTTATTGGTAATTAAACCAAAATGAAGAAATAATGTAATGAAGCATGAAATAATGGAGTTAGAAACTTTCCATGATGATAGATCTTGAATTTATGTAGCAATATATGAAGCGTTTGCCCTTGAATGTCTAAAAAGGATATCTTGATGACTTGAAATGTTAAAACCCTAGCTTGCTTGACTTGAGATGGAAGTTGAATGATGAATAAAATGATTAGGTTATGGATTAGGGTTTAGAAGCTTGTTTATAGAGGAAATCCACCTAAAATTCCTATTAATTTGATCCTCAAGGCCGACATGAAGGAAAACTAAACTTAAATCCAATTTTTCCCACCCAAACCTCAAAAATAGCCCAAATGGGACTAAGTCGCCAAACTGTGTGACTTAATCCTACCTACATGGGACTGATTCACCCAGGTGGGTGACTTGGTCCCACAGGGGCTCTTTTACCAAATGAATTTTTGGGGAGTGAATAATTTTAGTTTTTATGTTGTTCTAGTTGGGTCTTTGATCAAATTAAGCCTAGGGATGCACAATATGGGGCCATAGGGTCCTATTAATGAATATGTAAAGGTTAATTAGGGCTAGGGACACAAATTTCAATGTGAAAAAGTGATTAAATACACTTTACATCATTAAAATGAGGTCCACATAGCCTAGAAGGCACATCCAATGTGAATTTGTAAGACACATTGCAACACTAGATTAAAATTAGGTTTAATTTACAACCCTTCTAAATTGATGTGGAGATGTAATTAAATACATTTTATAATATTTAATTAGGGTAAAAATAGTTCCATTAGACTTAGATGCTTAGTAAGAGTCTACAAAAGTGTGAAAGTCATCTCTAACACTTCGCAACACCTTTACAAGACATGTATTTTATTCATTTTTCTAGGGTCCAAGACCTAATGTGGATGTGTAAAACAACTCACATCATTAAATCAAGGGAAAACCAAGCCAAAATCACAAGAAGGGCCTAAATAGGAGGAAAAACTAGATGGGTTACTTTTTCTGTGTCCACAATATGTTTTCAAGAGAAATATTACAATATCTTGAAAACTTAAATTTCATTCTAAAATTAAATTAAATTCTAATTTCTAAAATTTATAAAAAAATATATTATTTAGTTTTTAAATAATTAATTAAATTGTAGTGATTATCTATACAAATGAATTAAATTAAATTTCATATTCTTTTTAATTTTCAATATAAAAACAATCTTTCTATTTCATTTTTTCCTCTTTTTGAATGTAAATCATTTCATTTTCAAAAATGATACTTAAAAATACATTTAAAACAATTATAAAATCATTCACACAAGAAAGCTTTTATTTAAATCTCTTAACATTAATGATTGGGTTTTTTTTTTCCAAAAGATAAGAAGATAATAAGAGTGGATATGGATTTGCATGTCATTTGTATATCAATTTCTAGCTAAAGAGTTCTTCCTTACACATTGTTTTTTGGTGGATGCCATTGTAAGATGCCTCTTGGCATAATAATATTTTTATTAATTATAATAATATAATTAATAATAGACTTAATAATATTATTAATTAAATCTATCATTATGTATTTAATTAATAATGTTATAAGGTTAGGGTTGTGATTATGGTAGTTGGTTAGGGTTACATGGTTACTTTAGGGTTACAATTAGGGTTTAAGGTTCACGGTAAGGTTTAGAGCTACAATTATGATTGTGATTAGAGTTGGGATTAAGGTTAGGATTTTGGTTTACAATTAGGGATTTGGTTAGGGTTAAGATTTGGGTTATGATTATAAGAAATAAGTGTAGTGTTACGGTTAGGGTTAAGAGAAATAAGATTAGGGTTATGAGAAATAAGATTAGGGTTAGGTTTATGATGAGGGTGAGGGTTAGGGTCAAGGATAATGTTATGATTAGGGTAGGGTTTAGGGTTAGTCTTAGGGTTATGTTTATGGTTATAGTTAGGGGTATTATTAGGGTTAGGGTTAGAGTGAAAATTAAATTTAGGGTTATGGTTTTGGGTTATAGTTAGGGGCTTGGTTAGGGTTATGAGAAAGATATTTAGGGTTAGGGTTCATGTTCAGGTTAGGGTTAGAGTTACGAACAAGGTTGCTATTAGGGTTAGATTTGGGATTAGGATTATGGGCTAGGGTTATAGCTAGGGTTAGGGTTATGACAACAGGGATAGGGTGAGAGTTAGGGTGAAGGTTAGGGTGAGAATGTGGGTGAGGGTTAGGCTTAGGCGTAGGGATAGGGTTAGAGTTAGGAATAAGGTTAGGATTAGGATTAGGTTTAGGATTATGGTTAGGGTAAGAGTTAGGGTTATAGTTAGGGTTATGTGAAATTGGGTTAAGAATATGTTTAGGGTGAGAGTAAGAGTTAGGGTAATGGATAAGGTTATGATTATGGTAGGGTTTAGGGTTAGGGATGGAGATAGGGTTATGGTTATAGTTAGTGTAAGGGTTACAATCATGGTTACAATTATGATTACGATTATGATTAGGGATTTGGTTAGGGTTAGGGATGGGATTTTTCTTAGAAATTAGGGATTTTGTTAATGTTATGAGAAATAGGTTTAGTTTTAGGGTTTGAGTTCATTATAGGGTTATATTTAGGAACAAGGTTATGATTAAGGCTAGGTTTGAGATTAGGATTATGGTTAGCATTATAGGGAATAGGGTTATGGTGAGGGTTATGATTATGGTTATGAGAAAAAAGGGTTATCGTTAGGGTAAGGGTGAGGTAAGAGTAAGGGTTAGGGATATGGTTAGAGTTAGGAACAAGATTAGGATTAGGGTTAGGTTTGAGATTATGGTTACATTTAGGGTTAGGGTTACACATATAGTTAGGGTTGTGAGAAATATGGTAAGGGTTAGGGATGGGGTTAAAATTAGTGTTACCTGGTTATGGTTACATATTTGGTTAGGGTTAACAATAGGTTAGCATTTGAGTAAGGGTTAGATTTAGGGTAAGGGTTAGGGTTTTGGGTTTGAATTAGGTTTATGAGAGTTAGGAAGAATGTTAGGATTAGGGCTAGGTTTGAGATTAGGATTATGGTTAGGGTTATGAGGAATAGGGTTTGGGTGAGGGTGAGGGTTAGAGTTAGGGACTATAGTGTAGCAAAATGCATAACCTTACATTTTCACACTTGCTTGGGCCCACCTTTTTTTATTTATGTTTTTTTATGGGTTAATTGGTACTATTTTGCATCCAAAAGCCTAATAAAGAATATATTTTTATGGAAAATCCTGGAAAACCTCAAAATATAAATGATCATTCAATGTTTTTGTCTCTGTGTTCCTAATTTTTTGAGTGGGACTAAAATGACACATAGGGAATATTTGTCCTCCATTGGTCTTGGGACCCTAACATTGAAAACAACTGAAAATGTCCCTTTTTGGAGTTTGTGCCTAGAGAATTGAGCCTTGGGACTAGGTATGTGTAGGATCATGATGGGCCAAAAAGTGGCAATATGATGGGTATGTGGCTGACAATGTTTTTTACCCAAAATTCATGAAACAAAAAGGATTTTTAAAGGAGATTGTCAACTTTCCACCAATATAAATTATTCTTTACTTTGTATTTAATAAGTAATTATTATTCATTTTCTATTCAAATTATGTCTAAAGTCCTGATTGATAGACTGATTGAAAAACATCTATAGCTTTCAAACAACATCACATTTTTTGAATCCAAAACATGTGTCACATTCTATGCTTCACATACTATAGGATTACCAAAATAAAAATTGAATTTAATGAAGTTTTGACCAAGTTAAGGTGGTTAGACATATGATCTTTTTTTATGTTTTAAAAGTTATAATACAAAACTCAAAATTAATTATTTACTTGGAAAAAATTATAAAAAACTATGCATCACATTGGGACATGAGTGCTCTGCTTATATATAAAATATTATAAAAAAATATTTTCATTTTATTATGGTTAGGGTGGTTAGACATACACCCACTTCTTATTTTTCCCCTAAAATTTAAGTACTACTGCATTGAGATTTCAAATTTTCAACCAATAGATTTTTTATTTTTTTAAACAAACCTACAAGTTTATAAACTACATTCAATTTTATAAAAATTCTATTCTTACATATTTTTGGAATAATATAGATAACTTATTCAAATTTTTATGTCAAGTTCCCTACTTTTTTCATGATGATCCTGCACATACCCGACTATGACACCACCTAGGGTATCTTAGTCCTCCTTGGCTTATTTTTGAGATTCAATTTCAAATTTGTGTGGGATTTAGCCTCCTTTATTTAATGATTTCATATGTTGTCTTGTTGTGTATTTTTAGGATATTAACCATGAATAAGTATAAATACAAGGTTCCTCCACTCATTTTTCATATAAAGTTATGTGCAGGATCATCATGGAAAAAATAGGCCCTTAAGTGGCAATTTTTTTTTAAAAATCAAGTTAAGCAACTTGACATAAAAATTTGAATAAGTTATCTATATTATTTCAAAAATATGTAAGAATAGAATTTGTAGTAAATTAAATTTAGTTTCTAAACTACTAGATTTATTTAAAAAATAAAAATCCATTTGGTAAAAATTTTAAATTTCAATGTAGTAGTACTTACATTTCATGGAAAAAATAAAGAAGTAGGTCTATCTAACCACCCTAACTACAATAAAATGATAATATTTTTTATAAGATTTTAGATATAAGTAGAGTACTCATGTCCAAATGTAATGCATATTTTTTGTAATTTCTTTCTAGGTAAATAATTAATTATGATTTTTTTATTAATTTTTTTAAAAAATATAAAAACTCATATGTCTGACCACCTTAACTTGGTCAAAACTTCATGAAATTCATTTTTTCTTTTTTTAATCGTATAGTATATGAAGCATAGAATGTGACGCATGTTTCATATTCAAAAAATGTGATATTGTTTGAAAGCTATAGATGTTTTTCAATCAGCCTATGAATCAAGACTTTTGTCATAATTCAAATAAAAAATGAACAATAATTATTTATTAAATTCAAAGTAAAGAATAATTTATATTGGTGGAAATCTGAGAATCTCCTTTAAAATTCCTTTTCATTTCATCTATTTTGGGTAAAATAAAAGTCGTCAACCACATGGACCATCATATCACTTACATATTGCCACTTTTTGGCCATAATCAAGATAACAAGCATTCAAGTATTCATTCCTAAGGTAAGTTTATGCATTCAAGAACATTCAATCAAGTATTTGGATTCATCATCAAGATTCAAGCATCATGTCGAGGGTTGAGTGCATCTATTCATGTTGTTGAGCCAATATTGTGGATGTAGCATTGAAGATCTATTTGTAACCATTGTTCACATCATATCCAAGGATCCAATATCTACATTCTTCATGGGAACTATATGGTAGATTGTATATTTTCTTCAAAAGACATCATACAAGGTGATATCATTTATATATTTCATATTTCATGCTTAATTTCATTCATTTCATCATTTGGTTTAATTACCTACAAGGGATTGACCAAGGAAAACCTCCATTCACTAACAATCAACATTTTTTTCCTCTCTTGTTTTTTTTATTTGTAGATTTAGGTTGAAGACTTGAAGATCAATTGAAGTGAAAAGTTATAAAAGTTGGAAAGTTGCACTGCAAAGTTGTCATCTTCACTAAAAGTCACCTACAAGTTGAATCCAAAAGTTTCAAAACCTGAGCTTGGAAGGAAAGAAAGTGCAGACCATGGAGCTCAGGATCTTATTCAAAGTTTTTAGAAGTTTAGAATGGGACTAATATGCCATCTTGTGCATCTTAGTCCTCCCAGGCTTATTTTTTAGAGATTTTCCGAGATTCAGTTCTAGCATTTGAAGACTCTACATCTACCCCCAAAAATAGAACAAGACTAATACACCATCTTGGGAATATTAGTCCTACACAACATATTTTGATAGCTTCTTCTCATTTCCATAATCCTCATAATATCTCTAAACTTCCCAGGTACACAGATACTATCAAGTAATGTTGCATAATTTCATCATTTTCATCTCTGATTTAGCTTACATTTCTAATTCTAGGTCATTTTGCATATCACATTGTGTTTTCCAAAATTCTCTTTTCCAAGCATTTGTTTGGTGGTGAACCCATTAGAACTTAAAGAACCCTCTCTAGGTCCTTCCTAATTGAGAATTGACTCACCTTGTGAGGTTTTTAGTCAATCCAATTGGGACCCCTAGGACATTAGTGAATGATTGAGTGGAAAAAGAGTGATATCTTTAGGTATCCATTTTTCCACACATCATTTTGGTGAACCCAAATTTTGAGCATTCATTTAATTTCTGATTTTGAGTTCATTAGATTCCTTAGATCTAGATTTCATTCATTCTTGCATCTTGCATTAGTGAAAGTGCATATAGGGTTTCTTGCATTTTGCATTTGTGAAATTGCACTTAGGGTTTCTTACATTTGCATTAGTGAAAGTGCATATAGGTTGCATCTTTACTTTCTTGCATCATTTAATTTCATTGAATAACTAAAAAGTGCATTCGTCATCATATTTATTTCATTTACAAACATTCTTATTGCATTCAAAATTAAAAAATTACATTCACTTTTGCATCCAATTGCTTGTCACTAGTTAATTTTTCTAGCCTTCATTTACACAATTTTTTGTTTCTCAACATCAGGTCCCTAGGTAGGCAACCTAGGAACACTATAAACAACTTAGAATTTTTTGTTTTTCTAATAGAAACCTCCACTAGTACAAAAACACCCTTATTGGAATCTTAGTCCCTCTATAGGTTTCTGGCTCAAAACCCTGTTTGAGTTGTGTACTCTCTATTCCAATGTTTGGACCCTCCGAATTCCTTTAGTAGGACTAAAATTCCCTTATTGTTGTCTTAGTCCCTATTGAGTTTGAAGCTGCAATTTCTAGGGTTTAAATCTATATTTTTGTGCTTTGTAGGTCTCTTGGTAACATATAGTATAAGTCTGAAAATTTTATGGAACATCTATTTTATCCATCTAGGTCAAAAACATCAAATTTGGGCACTCATTTTTGAAATAATTTCAATTAAAAGCATCATTACATCTGAAAATGCTCACATTTATAAAATTTTGCATAATATGGATAAAACTACTTTTCACTTTTGCATATACAATGTTTAAATTCGTAAAAAATTGCATAAGTCTAATAAAAGTGCTTTTCATTTTTTTATATACATTGCCTGTATTCTTAAAGTTTTTAATTTATTGGATAAAATTGTTTCACATCTTTGGATATAAATTTTTTACATTGCTAAAGCATTGCATGACATGGTAACAAGTTCTTTTCATTTTTGTTCAAACAATGTTAGTGCCTTACATATCTAAACATGCTAATAAAACATTTATATCCCGTACCTATGAGAGTTTTTTAATGAAAGAAAATACAATCTTGGAAAATTTTTATGGGTGCTTTTGCACCTCCTCAACACAAGTAGTGCACAAGTGCACTACCTCTCTTGAAAGGTAGAAATCTATAAACAAGTTCTAGATCACTACCCCAAGGTCTCTTGAGTGTCAAGTCATGACAATGCTTGGAATATCTTAGTTGGTTGATGTATTTTGTTGGTATCACAAGGCAGTCTTATGTATGAGTTACAAAGTGTGGTAATTTGGGTCTACAAATTGAGTTCCAAAGTGTTGTAAGTGAATGAACAATGGTTGTCCACTAAAAAACACCATGCTGAAACCCACCAAGTTCAATTGATTCAACATTATGGTGATGGTTGTGATCCTACTCTAACCAAGGACTAAAAGAAATAGAAAAAGGGAAAGGGTTTAGAAAGTTTCTCTAATCCTAAGCTATGAATGAACAGTAATAATGGAGGGTGCTATAGTAGATAGACTTCCACAAACTAGATTTTTCTTGACCAAGAAAGACCTACAACAACACAAAATCAATGCAATCTTCTAAGGATTGCAATTTTTTTCAGATTTTGCATTCACCTCATGAACATACAATTGAACTAGGTTGTATCAAATAAGTTAGCCTATACTAGCTTTACAAAGTGATTCATCATCAACAAACCACAAAAAGCATGAGCTAGAAGTGCATCAAATACTATAACAACCAACACTGTTAAAGTCATTCAAGAAACTACAAGCTAAAAAAACCATGGAAGCAGAACCATGCATGCAAGATGAGAAAACTCAAAGATAAGACCCATAAAATCATACAATGTTTTCCTTTATTACTATAAATTCCCTTTACACTAGTTTTCCAACCATTTACAAATGAGGGGCGAGCCCCTCTTTATAGCTTTCTAAAGCCCAAATGAATGGCTAGGATTAATTCTCAATTTGTGGCTCAAATTCAATACAAGTTAAGGTTTCACCTACCCCTAATATTTCTCAATTTAAAATAGGCCATTTTTTTCTCTTCCCTATTTTGTCTTGTAGCTTATCTTGTCTTCTAGTGACCCTGGCATTGTAGTAGTTTTGTCCTGTAGTGACTGCTTTCTTTGATGTAGCTAAAAAATTGTAGGAGGATGCCCTTTATCTGATATGTTTGTTGCATCCTTTGTTACAAATTAGTGTCCCCAAGAAGTAGGTGTGTTGCTATTGATTCTAATGGATAGCTCTTGAAAGTCATTGTCATCTATTGGAAAATAAAATAACTCTTTCTTGTTCCTTCAAAAGGTCAACCTTTGTAGCTTTGTCACTGACTTGCTTGGCATGCAGTCATATGTTGGTTAGTACTTCATTGTTTATGAAAAAATCCTTTTCCTCTCTTCCTCCAAGGGCTCTTGCTAGCTTCTTCAATGGACCCTTAGTAGGTTCCATAAATCCTGCACCCAAAGATGTAGTAAGTGCTAGAGGTGGAAAATACCAGTTAAATCCTACAAATTGTGTGTTATATCCATTAATACATCATCAAAGATCATAAATTTATCATCAATTAAAATTGGAAGTTCATTTGGATGATAAACATAAATGCGGGCTCAAGGGTGTGGGTTTCCCCTAGGCTATAAGGACGGTGGACAACATATGAATAGTGGATGATGGATGACAAAGGAGAGATGATGATGCAGAACAAAGTTACCATAGACTATAACGAAGGGATGGTGGCTCGCAAGGAATTTCTCATGGAAAACAACAGAGGGATGGTGACCCGCAAGGAAGTTCCCACAGATGGAAATGAAGGGATGGTAGCCCACAAGGAAATTTTTGTACATGACGATGGAGGGATGATTACCCGTAAGGATGTTCCCATAGTTAGTGACGGGGGGATGACAACCCATAAGGAAGTTCTCACAGATGGAAATGAAGGGATGACAACCCAGAAGGAAGTTCCCATGGATGGAATGGAGGGATAGTGGCCCACATAGGAAGTTCATGTGAATGGTACGAGAGGGGTGATAGCCTGCAAGGAAATTCTTGTAGACGGAAATAGAGGGAGGGTGTCCCTCAAGGAAGTTCCCATAGATGGTGATGGAGGGACAGTGGACCACAAGGAAGTTCTCGTGGATGGTGGCCTTCACGGAAGTTCCCATGGACAATGACAGAGGGATGATAGCCCACATAGGAATTCCTATAACTTCACAAAACTTAGGAAATTTTTTAATTTTTCAATTTTAGGAAGTGGGAAAAGGGGTGGAAAGAGTGTCAAGATATATTTCCTTAAGATTTGTCTCATTTTGAAAAATGAAAAAATTTGAAATGCAGGAGCCAGAGGGTCCATTGTCCTTTTGAAAACAACAATGACTACATGACGACCTACACATGATGGGCTACAAAGGAATTCTCACAGATGACGATGAAGGGATGGTTCCCCACAAGGAAATTCCCATCGATGGTAGTGAAGGGATGGTGACCTACAAGGAAACTTTT
>VDFB02348760.1:0-25012 GCA_007258455.2 Sequoia sempervirens
AAAAATGGATCAATTTAGGAAAGAAAATTATAGGGATCCAATTTTTATAGGAGAAAGAGATAGAGAATTTAGTTAAAACCTCAAAAAGAATCACATGGAAAAATTAGGTCTTTGTAGAAGGGGAAGTTTTTCCATGATGATCCCGCACATACCCAAAACTTAGATATCAACTAAGGAAAGTCTTGGAAAAAGTATGGGGGACCCATTGAATGGTGTTGATGAAACCAATCTACAAAATGGTTAGGTTTTTAATAATACCCTAGAGTTATTGAAGACTCCCTAAATTTGATATTATGTGGAGTTGATTCAATTCATTATGCATTTTGCATTCCTACGGAAGGTATATTGAAGAAGAATAGTCTCCAATTAATGATAAACAGATTAATAAAAAGATAAACATAGGAGGAGATATAATATAAGGAAGACCTTCCTAAAGAGAAACAAGAGCTAGAGAATTGGCTAGAGAGGTAGCCATGAGGGAAAAAATACCCTACATATCATTTTAAGGGATAGGCAACAAAATAAATGTGTTGTAATAAGTTTTAGGGGAGGTATCCCTAGGGTTATCTAGAGATTTCTAGTTGACTAAAGACTGGATTTTCTACTTTGTTTTGTGAAATAAAGAAAAATGGATCCTAGGTCTTAAATGCAAAGAACCTAGGATTCAAGGGTCCTTTTTCCAAATTTCATTAGGGTGTAGACCAATAAGGTGAAAAGATTGGCATACAACCCTAAAGGTGAGTCAAGTAAACCTAGATATGCATCTAATTAAGGAGGGGAAAGAGTTAGAAATATTTTTGAGTGATTAACTTAATGATACTATATTCCATAATATTAAAAATGCAAGATCCAAACAATTAACAGATGAAAACAAAAATTTACGAGTTAATATGGAAGGTCCAAACGATAACAACCATGCTTAAGAAAATTGGTTTTGATGTGGCTACATGTACTTATTCACCAAATGGAAAATGATTCTTTGTATAGGGGTCTTGATAAACTTTTGGGGTCCTTTAATGCTAGATGTGAGCTTCTATTTTCCACCTAAAAATTTCTTAGAATTTTGAAAATTAATTTTCTAACTTAGTTTATGTATGTTGACAAGAATGATAACAACAAATTCAACAATTGAAAATTGCTCCTCAAGATCTCTTCAATCCATCTTCAACCTATAACCTACACATATATAAAGAGGGAAAAATGTTTGTCGCATATAGGGATTTGCCTCATTGAAACCACATGAATAGTGCTCCCACTTTCATAATGGAAATGTCAATGATAAAATACTTAATGGAAAGGAAAGAAATGATGAATGAAAAATTTGTTGCAGCTCACCACCATTCAATAGCTTCCTTGAAGAAATGAAGAAATACATGTCACTTCAGTGGAATTGGATCTTGCTTGCTTTATTTTCTTGAATACTTGAATGCTTGAAGGCATACAAAACTTGTTAACCTTCATAAGATAACATGAACACATAAAATTTTGCATGATATTAGGATCTTGATTGTTGCTACAAATGATTTATAATGTTTCTCTTTTTAATAATATTTTCTCTTGATTGTTCACATCTAGCCTCTTAGATTTTAAATGATAAAATAACTAGGTATTTATAGGTGTTTATCCTATTTCTCAAAAAATATTCTAAAAGCCGATCTTACAATTTGAATTTAGATCATTAAAATGTTGCTAAAATCATATTTTCATTGGGGCCCTGGCTCATAAAGGGGACCCATTCTTCCATGGGAAAATGGATCTTGGACTAAAATCCTAGAACCTACATGATCCAAGGTAATTTAGTTATTAAATGCATTGATTTAATGTTGGTTCCTTTTCAAAAAATGGTAAGAATAGGGCTTTGGAATGCATAATTTGGAAAATTAGATGCTTAGCTAAGTCCAATAAATTAATGGACCCAAACATAATGTGAAATTGTAAAAGCATATAATTTTCTACACTACACTTATCCCCCACTTTAGTGAGAGTATGAACTTATGCCCAAATTGAGAATAAAGTAGAAAAATATATGTCAAGGGAGGTCCAATTGTCAACCTATAAGAAAGATAAGAAGACAAAATCAAGGAGAGTGATCAAGCCCCCAAGATCTATGATCTCATGGAAAAACAGCATAGGAAGAAAAGAATGCACACATGTGTAGAGGTGATATAGGGTACATGAACATTAAATATCAAAGATAATGCAAAAAAAGGAAAAAATATGGACTAGCAAGTTGTATTATTCTGTGTCCATAAAATACTCACAAGGGCTAGTAAATTCTAATATTTACTAGGTGAGCCCCCAAGGTAAGGATGAGAAAGAAATGCTATGTCTATAAGGTCTGTACTCATAAAAAGGGTGGTATAAATGGGAAGGATGTACCAGGTCTATAGGTGTGTAACCATTTGTCAATCCATACCAAAAGTTATACTCCCTGATAACTTTGATAAGGTGCCACAAATAAATATTGTTCATAAGGCTAGTAAGTTGTACTATTGTAAACACTCATGGAATAAAATTGCTTCACAAGGCTAGCAAGTTATATTATGCTAGACACTCATGTGGAATATAGTAACATGGCACCACTGGAAAGAAATTTATATTATGCTTGGTGACCATGATCATGACATGTTTTAAAAGCAACAAAGTTAGAAAGGTAAACAATCAAGATAATCAAAGGGGTTTTACTTTACGCATGAAAGGTCACACCTTAGGGAATATCACACTTGAAATCACCACCAAGAGAGGACTATTAGAGTTGAGTAAAAAATAATACCTTAGGGAATGCTAGCCATAACATTGCCACCAAAGATAAATCATATGTCAAGAATAGGTCATGCTCTTATAGGACACCAAGCCTAATATTACCACAAAATTAATACTTTGCATAAACCAAGAAGGCCACACTTTGATTTGCATGATCACATTTCCTAGGAGATGTATGACATCATCACTAAGAAGGGAACATTCAAATAATAATTGGGGGACTATATGCCCCCCCTTAAAATGTTAGTTTACTTGCTACACTAATGTTTTAAGGAGAAAGAAAGGGATCCCAAGAAGGAACAAACCTAGGACAAGGATACCTAACCCCTTGCCCCCTAAGTGTAAGGAAAAAAGGTGAGCGTAATGGATGATGATATGCTACTCCTTTCAAAATAAAAAATGATTTTGTAAATCCAAGTTTATACCTGCATGCATGGTAGTGAATTTGTTTAGATATTAAAACTGCCACATGGCAAGGAGCATTTAAACTAATGCTATTTTTTAACTGAAGGAAAATAACCAAGACCTTTTGTTGTTTCCTGTGTGTTAGGCTCTACAAGGACACATATGCCTTATTGTCTTACCCCACATCCTTTTTCATTATAGCAAAATTGTCTTAAAATCTCATTACCTCTTCCATAAAGTGATTTCATTTCTTCTTAAGGAAGGTGGGTTTTCATGATAAATTTTTCCATATCTAGGTGTTTAATTTATTTCCTTTTTGCTAAAATTTGTGTAATCAAATGCATTTAATGATTCAATTGATACCATTTCCACTTCTTTAGATCTTTTATTGACTTCAATTGTATAATTTTGTATTATCCATTAAATTTAGGTGTGAAATATAATGATTCCCAATCATCTTCCAATAAAATTATCACAAGTGAAAGGAACTTATATTTTTCTTCCTTTTGTAAAAGGTTCAACTTTTATATTTTTGATTAGATTAAGATAGGAAGGGCTTGTACCTACTTTTTGTAAAGGTTCCACTTTTATAGTTGGTGTGAATGTGTTAATAATATTTATTATTTCTATTTTAGTTTGCAAAAAACTCTCATATTTGGGATTGAATTTTATCTTATAAACCTTATTTTTGTAAGTGTATTTTAGTAGATGGTGTAATGTTGAAGGGATTGAATTCATTTCATGAATCAATGTTCTACCCAAAAGAATATTATATGAAAGATCATGGGGAATGACATGGATGGGATTTTACAACATAACCTTACCAACTTTTCTTGGAAATGTTATCACACCAACTGACTTCTATCCCACATTATGAAAACCATAAATAGAAAAAGAGTGTAGTTGAATTTTAGTCTTTTCTACTCCTATTTTATCCAAAATATTTATACTACAAACATTGAGTTTTGAAACATTTTCAACAAGGGTGCGTCTAATCCAAAACTTGTTAATGATGGCCACTATCAAGAAAGAATCATTTTCTTTCTGTATTTCCAAAGGAGGTAATTCACTTTGATCAAAGATAATATATAAATTAGGTGAATTCATTTTCTCAATAAAAAATGCCACATTATTTGGTCACAAACTAGGAGGGATGAAAAAAAATTGTAAATAATTTTGAAGCGTTCCATGGTAAATAGGTGATTCTTGAATCAAATATGACAAGGATATCTTCGTAGGAGTGTTGTGATGTTTTTCAATAAGATCATATTCTTTACCACTATATTATTGGATATTAGGTGTAGGTGGGAGGTATGGTTGAGGAAATGAAATGGATGTTGGAGTTTATCTTGGTTTCTTGTTATTTCTTGTGTTATATGTGTGATCAATTGTGTGATAACTTGTTTGCTAGGACAAATTATTACTAGTAAGTTATTTTACAAAACTTAGGATATGGCCATGAGGTTTAGTAGGTCCTATAATGAGAATTGTATTAGGAGGAGATCTAATAATTAGATGACTCTTGGGAGGTCCAAATGGAGTTTTTGGAGGTCCTATACTCAAGGGATATCTAATGATCAATTTTGAATTCATAACCTCAATGAATTTGACTTCTTGTTGATGATTTCTAATGAGTGGGGATCTAAGGTTTCCTTAGCATCTTCACCTAAAAAAGCCATCTTATTATCTTTTGAAAGAAATGTGTCAATGTTGTCATCTTCTTACCTAAAAATATCTTTTGAAGTGGGTAAAGCATTGAGAGAGGGACACAAAAAATTATTATGATGTTCAATGATTGGGTCTTCTACCACAAATATATCTTTATCACAAATAGGAGAGGTATCAGGAGAAGGAAAATTATGGTTGTCATGATTGTCATTGATTAGTTTTGATGTTCCTACAAGGACCCCTTCACCCAATGGGGAATGGGTCTTTGTATAGGGGTCTTGATCAAATGTTGGGGTCCCTTTTTGTTGGATCTGAGCTTTTGTTTTCTACCTATAATTTTTTTGAAATGTCAAAAATGAATTTTGTAACTTACATTTCATTGGTTGACAAGAATGATGACCAAAAATATAACAATAAAAAATTTCTCTTCAAGATCTCTTCAATCCTTCTTTGACGTGTAACCCACAAACACAAAGAGGGAAAAATGATTGTGCCATATAGGGGTTTTCCTCAGTCAAGCCTCATGAATATTGTTCCTACTTTCTTAATGATAATTTCAACGATAAAAATATTAATCGAAATGAATGAAATGATGAATGAATTTTTTTTGGTAACTCACAACCTTTCAATAGCTTCCTTGAAGGATTAAATACATACACATCACTTCAGGGGAATTGGATATTGCTTTCTTGATTTTCTTCAATGCTTGATTGTATGAAGTATTACAACAATTGTTAGTGTTCACAAGACAACATGAACACACATAAACTTTGACATGATGTTAGGATCTTGATTTCTACTACTAATAATGTTTCTCTTGAATGCTCTTGAATTTCTCTTCACAATAATATTTTATTTTAAATTTTCAACTCTGGCCTATTAGATTTCAAATGATAAATAACTAGGTATTATAAGTGTTTATCCAGTTCACCAAAATTTAGATTCCAAAAGCCAACACTTACAATTTTAATTTTAATCATTAAAATACTACCAAAAACCTATTTTAATTTTTGTCATCTCTCATAAACGGGACCAATTTCCCATGGGCTAATGGGTCCTCGCCTAAACATCAAAGAAATGCATGATCCAATGAAATTTAATTATTAAATGTATCTATTTAATGTTGGTCCCCCTTTTGGTTAGAATAAGGCTTTGGAATACATAATTTGGAAAATTAGAAGGTTAGTTAAGTCCAATAAATTAAGGGACCCAAACATAGTGTGAAATTGTAAAGGTATACAATTTTCTATACTATAGTTTTTTGTCCCTAAATAGGATTCTTTCCCATAATTTTAGGTCACTTAATGGGTATGTGTAGGATCATCATGGAAAAAAAAAGCCCTTAAGTGGTGAAAAATTTAGAGAAAAAGAGTTAGGCAACTTGACGTAAAAATTTGAATAAGTTATCTATATTATTTTAAAAATATGTAAGAATAGAGTTTGTAGAAAATTGAATGTATCTTCTAAACTACTAGGTTTATTATAAAAAAAAATCTATTTGGTGAAAATTTGAAATTTCAATGCAATAGTACTTAAATTTTAGGGAAAAAATAAGAAGTAGGTGTTTGTCTGACCACCCTAACCATAATAAAATGATAATATTTTTTTATAATATTTTATATATATAAGTAGATGACTCATGTCCCGATTTGATGTGTAATTTTTTGTTATTTTTTCCAAGTAAATAATTAATTATGAATTTTTTATTACAAATTTAAAAAAATATAAAAACTCGTATGTTTGACCACCTTAACTTGGTCAAAACTTCATGAAATTCATTTTTTTTAATCCTATAGTATGCGAAGCATAGAATGTGACACATTTTTCAGATTCAAAAATTGTGATACCATTTGAAAGCTATAGATATTTTTCAATCATCCTATCAATCGGGACTTTAGTCATAATTCAAATAGAAAATGAATAATAATAATTTATTAAATTCAAAGTAAAGAATAATTTATATTGGTGGAATGTTGAGAAACTCCTTTAAAAACCCTTTTGTGTTTCATCAATTTTGGGTAAAAAAAGGTCATCAGCCACATACCCTACACATACCCATCATATCGCCACTTTTTGGCCCATCATGGTCCTACACATACCCTAATAATAGACCTATAAATAAAATCTTATTAAAATTTTCATTTTAGAAAATAAGGTTCATATTCTTTTTCTCCAAGAATTAAAATGTCTGAATCAATTTTTTCTTAAATTTTTAAAAATATGTGTCCTTTTGTCAAATTTTTTACTAGCCCTACTTAAGGAGCTTCAAGGTGAATTTCTACTAAGGAGAAAAGGGATTTTTTTTCAAAAGTGGTATGTTAGTCTCCTTTCAAGATCTTAATAGCTTTTCTATGTGGAATCTTCATAATTTTCATGTTCCTAACTCAAAAACTACTAGGTAATAGTTATGGGATAATCTCTCAAGAATGTTAGGTAAGAATCATAATAATTGGTGGATGCTTGGGGTTGAATTCTATACCTATTTATTCCCATCAGATAAACATGGGGGCTTGGAGGATTATTCTAATAGCATGGTTGATTTTGTGGACTTCCTCTCTTCTACTGGCCTAATTGACATTAACCTCTAAGGACACTCTTTTACTTAGTCAAATAGAAGGAAAGGTAACAACCTCATTCAAGTTAGACTTGATATATTCCTTACTTCAAACAATTGGAATGTCTTACCCAATATTTCTCTTCATGCTCTTCCAAGGAGTACTTTTGATCATAGTGCTATTATTTTTAATTAGGAATAAATGGTCAAAAGATAAAATGAAAGAATGGAATATAATATTATTTGGAAAAATCTTCCATAAAAAGGAGAATATTTTGAAGGAATTAATATAAATACAAGATGAAACATATAAAAATAGGTAGGCAGGTTCACAAATATGAATAGGGATAACTTTAGTGGTGAATCTTCGCTAATTGGCGAATATTAGATATTGGCCAAGTCAAAATTGGTGAATCAATTGCACCCAATAGGGTGGAAAATTAGCCTTGATTTTATGAATTATCAATCAAATGCCTCTACATTCACCATATATTTTTTTAATGAGACAAATTTAAGTAATAAATTTGGCATAACAAACTACACATTTCAAATTGATCGATTACTATTTTCTCATAGAATCTTGGAAGCATGTAATAAATCACCTACATATTCACCAATACTATTAAAACAATATTGTGTGTATTAGAACCCATTTTTCCAATTAAAATTTACAAATAGTTGCTTATGAGCACCCATTTCGCCAATTAAAATTTACAAATAGGTTCTTATGTGGACCTATTTCACTAAGAACATTTAAAAATAATTAAATTTGAGGACACATTTTTCCAATTGCTGTGACACCTCCATGCTAAATGTAGGGCCATAATATCATTGAAAATTACAATGTATCATTGTATAATCATGCAAAATTACCAAATTTTTAATATACCATTTAAATATCCCATAGAATTTTCCAAATAGGGATTACTATAAATACAATCGAAACTATCACTTATTCTTACACATTTTATTTTGTTCTAAACTTGTAAGCTCTCAATTCAAAAGTTGGACTTGGAACCTTGAAGTTGATCATAGGAAAGTTACAAACTTGCAACACAAGCATTCTTGCATTAATGAATAGGAAGTTCATGAAAATGCAAACTTAAAGGTGAGTGATCATTTCTTCATAGTTTTATAATCTATTTCTTTATGTATTTTCCATTCTTTCTTTAATGTTAAACATGATGTTAAGTAGGGAATGAGATTTATATTCTCTACCCTTCTTAAACAAGATGCCAACTTTTTCTAACTTTTATTCAAAGTGAGATCAATATGTTGAGCAGCAACTACAACATGGGTAAGACCCCTCGGGGTGGTGAAGGGACTGGGAATCCATCAAAATTCCCAAAACATAGAGTTACCATATAGTCTTACTTTGGAATTGGTAATGCTTTTGATCCATCAGACCAATATTGAGCTACATCATCAACTCTTCCACCAAATATTAATGAATAAGGCATTCACAATACCTCACCACCATCAGAAGGTCTAGGTGAGATTTTCATTGAGTTAAATGAGTCAAATAAGGATGGAAATACCACAGAAGATGTTCCAATGGATATCCTAGTTAGCTAGAATGAGATAATTGACTTGGATGATGTTGGTAGCAAGAAAAGAAAAGGAAAATCAAAAGTAGGGCATGAGTGGGAAATGACAAGGAATTTTCAGCTTGATTGGGTGTCAAAGTATCCATTCATTGTAGCACTGGAGAAAGAAAACAAAGACGAACATCCAAAAAAATGCAAGTGTATGATTTGTAGTTGGAAATGTAAAAGAGACAAGAAGTTGTAGCTAAAGCTTGACACTATAGAAAGCATATCGGTAAAGTTTATGAAAAAAAAATCATAGACAAAAATGAACGATCAGTAGTATGATGGAAATTGAAGAAATAATGTTTTCATTTTAAGTATTTCATGGAATATAAAGAGCATAAGAAAATAATGTTGAAGCTTGTTACATGTGGAGGTACATTTGAGGCTCAATTTGGAAAAGTAATGCAAGGAGTATAGTTGGAAAAACCTATCCCGATGAGTGTTATTTTTCATATTTTTTCTAGAGGGTGTCCTATTATAGACTACCAAAAATATTTTAACTTATTATATTTTTGGGTGTTCCTCACTTTCCTAGCACATACTGGTTAGTAAACACTAGATGGGAATGGAAAAATTGTCTTGCTACAGTGGAAAAGTAAGATTTAAAGGAGAAAGTAAAAGATTCAAACTTAATTGCATTATCTTTAGATGAAGTTACTATGGTAAATAATACTTATTGGTTTTGTAAGCATGTGTATACTACAAAACAACATGTCTATGAATCTCATGTTCTCTATTTTCATAAAATGAAGGATAGTTTAACATCACAAAATCAATTTGAACTAGTCAATAAATATTTTAATGAAATTGGACGTATGGATGACTTGACAATTGCCTAAAAGTTGGTGTGTAGGAGCTAATGGAGCTGCACTAATGCAAGGTCACATGACTGGTGTTTGCATAGATTTACAAACTAATTGTGCACCATACATGCCTGGCATTCACTGCATGACCCACAAAATGAATTTAGCATTTAGAATTGTAAGCAAGTTTCCTACAATATCAAAAATTTGAAAATATAGTTTGTGATCTCTATGCATACTTTTTCCAAGTCCTAAACATTTCACATAATTTCAAAATTTGGCTGATGGAATAATACAAGGAAAAATGCTTCTCAAGGATGTTGATACTAGATAGATCTCCTTACATGGACCAACCCAACAAGTTCTTTCATAATATCGATACTTGATTGGAGTAATATACAAGCATCAAAAAACAATAGACAAAGCTCCTAACCTCTTACATAGGTTAAGAAAATATAGACATTGTTGACTTTAGCTAATCTTCTCCCCATTAAGGATGAAATGCACAATCTTGTGAAGAAAGCCTAATATAGAACTATGTATATTAAATAATATACCAAACTACGTAGAATGACATGCATGGCCCTCAATCATCTATATCTAAATCTAACTTCTAAAAGCCCAATTGTTTTAAGCTGGCAGAAAATTATAGATTTGAATCAACCTAATAATTATTTATAGTTTAATGCAAGTGGGCACTTATGTACTTGTGTACGTGGATTCAAGATACCAATGTACCATTATATGACAATCAAGTGTTCTATTAGAGAAGTACCTATTACAAAGGAAAAATTTAATGACAAATTTAAATCTATTAGTGATAATTTCAAGGAAATTGCAAAATCTCTTTCCTCAAAGATTTATAATAGATTCCCTCGAGAAGAAATACTTGAAGCCATGGGTATTGTGTATCCTAAATTATGGATAAATTGAGATATCCCAAGCTATTTTCATGATAAAGTAATATCTTGGTCAAACACTTTTCAAAAAGTAAAATACAATGAATAGACAATAAAAGGAAATATAAATGGAGATAAGATTAGACAACAATATAAAAATTTTGCAAGAAGTATGATGGACTAGTTTCATTCCATTGAGAATCCCATTGAACTAGGATCAATAACAAAGGCTTGGAAAACCTTAGGTCAAAGTGAAATATTGCATAGTTTGATATCAGAATATTTCAAACTTGTTGATTTATGCCAAACATTGATGTTGGGATTAGTGGAGGATGAGAGAGTTTTCAGTTCATTGGTGTTTTTGAAATCAAAGATAAGAAATGTTGATGGTGTTTTTATGCACTTCTCAACACAGGCAGTGCGTAGGTGCACTACCTCTCTTGAAAGACAATCTCCCACAATCAAGTTGTAGAACACTATCCCAAGGTCTCTGGGTGTCAGGTCATGACAATGCTTAGATACCTCAGTAGTTTGATGTGATTTGCTGGAATCACAAGGCGGTCTTACAGAAATAAAAGTATGGGCACAAAACATGAAGTTGGATCTTCGGAAAAGAGTTTTTAATATGTAAGCAGTTATGTCTTGGCTGTAGGTTCAAATAGCAGTCTCAAACTCCATCTAGTTGTTAGATTTTGCTTTATAATGTGCAATGAACCTTGGTGTTGTTCAGTTTCTAAAGAAAGTGAAAAAGAGCAAAGGGGAGGAAAAGTTCCTAAGCCTAAAGCTTGCTGCGAACAGTGATAATGGAGTCCCTGCAATGGACAATTCCTTCAAAACAATATCCCACTTAACCAGGGATTTCACAGTATCATGGAAATTGTGCAATCTTCTAAGGGCTACAGATTTTTATCCTTCATCCACCACATACATGCATGAACTAAAGATAAGTGTTTGAGGTAGCTTAAATCAGGTCCAGGCTAACTTTGCAAAGCTATTTACCTTCAGCAAACAGCAAAAAGTATGGACTAAGGGATCATCAACAAAGCAGGGATTTTCATGGACAGCCAATAGCATTCCTAAGATTATCCAAATAACATGAACAACTAACTAAACAACAAATAGATCTAAGCTAACATCTAATATTGGAGAAGTGAATCAAATAACATGAGAGAAAATAAGGAAATGCACCAAATCAATGCTATTTCTTATAAATTTCTGCAGCATGTCTTTATAACAACTCAACTCTCCCTTTGCAAATGAGAGGAGTGCTCTATTTATAGCTTTTCAAAAGTCAAATGAATGGCCAAGATTCATTTCATTTGTGTGGCCACGATTCATTACAAAATAGGGTTTCACCTACCCCCAAATAGATTTACAATTAAAAAAACATCTTTTGTCTTTTCCCTATTTTGTCATCTAGTGGATGACACTATTTGCATTTCGTCCTGTAGCTGATTGCTGTTTCTTTGGCTGTAGCTACTTTTCTGGGAGGTCTTCTTCCTTGGCTGGGCTGTCTGGTTGCTCCTCGGAGGCTGCGTGTTCAATATGCTTGAGGATTATGGCTTGGAGCTTGTCTACCTCGAGGACCTCGCATCTCAACGCCTGGTAGCTCCATTCCTTGGCATTCTCTTCCAGCCGCTTCCAATCCTTATCATACTTTGAGCCTTGATCTCTGAAGAGCTCTGATCTATCGAAGGCACGGGCAGCGAAACTCAAGAAGTCCGTTGTGATATCTCCGGCTGTCCCGTCCTTCATCCTTTCCTCAAAATATGACCTAACCTTCTCTGCATCCAATTGCACCGTGGGCATATCATGGCCCGTTACCATCTTGAGGTACTCGGCGCATTCCGCTCGGATTTCTTTGATCCAGGCAATATCTGGATCCACCCTGCTCTGGATCTGCTCCATCCTCTCTTTACGGTTGATGAGATCTTTGCGCCAAATGTCAACCAACCAGTGATCCTCCTTTTTCAATTCTAGCTTCTCTTCCCATGTGCTTTCTGGCATTTGAAGGATGGCCTCAACCTTCGGGAAGGTAGAGTCGTAGATCGCAGGGAAGCTGGTGCAGAGCTTCTTCGTGCTTTCCAAGGACCGAACTAAGTCCAGGAACTTGTTGATTATCTGTACAGCCAAGTCGATCCCTATGTTTCCGACCTTAGCAACCTGCTGGAACCAGTCCTCCGTGGTCTTCTCTAAGTTTTTTCCTTCTTTCCAGCTTATCTATCTGCTCCTTGGAGAGTAGCTGTGGCGTGGCCGTCGAGGTAGTGGGGAGGTCGTCTATTGAAGACCACTGCTGGATGTAGTCAGTTAGGGCAGCAACCTGCGCCTTAAACTCGTCCTTGGTAACCTTGTCTTGTTTAATCAGGTGCACTACCATGGCCACAGACTCCTCCAGATGTCCGACCTTCTGTTCCCTGGTTGCTGTCCCTAAGTTGATCGTGGAGATATTGTAGCTTACTCCGGCTTGGCCAATAGTTGGCGTCGCTATTTGTGCAGCCCGGGAGCCAGAAGCGTCCATGGTTATCCTAGAACGGACCTTAGGCTTCTTCTCCTTCTTTGTTGTGGCTAGAGATCGAGCCAAGATGGCTTCCAACCTCGACCTTGGGTCGCTCAGGACAGGAGTAGCCTTTTCAAGTTGCTTTTCCAGCCAGTCAGGCATGGCGGATTTATCCTCGGGTGTATCATGGCTGCCTTCACCCGTCTCAGCTAGAGGCAAGACTTCTGCTTCCTTTTGCTTTTCAAGCTCTTCTTTTTCCCTGGCAACATCCTCCTCCTCGTCGGAGTCTGGATAAAGTACGAGGTGCTTAATGGGTGCCTCAGTGGTCAGTATCTCAATGGGATCCTGTTCTTTGGCTGCCCCTTCTCCTTTCTTCTCTTCAGCGGCCTCAGGTTCTGGACTCTTCACCATGTGGGCCTCAGCCTCAATGATATCCCTTTTTGACTGCTCTTCTTGCGGCTGCCCCTGCTCACCACGCAGCGACTGTTCTGTCTCCTCCCCAACATTTTTAGGCTGCTGAGCCAACTCCTCTTCCTCGTCCTCAGAGAAGACCCGAATAACTTCCTTGGCATCCGAGCCATCCTCTCCGTCCCCGCCCTCAGAAGAGCCTGTCTCTTCTTCCTCGTAGGCAACCTTGTCGATGGTTCTACGCCCAAATTCAGGTTGCTCATAATAATCATCGGCCTCTTCTTCGACAGGCTTGGAAGCCTCCCGTTCCAGTTCATCCATCTCCTTGGAAATCTGCATTGTGGCCTCCATGGCCGGCGGACCTGTTGGTGGTTGCGAAGGCTGAGATGTTGCAAGGGCCTGGGCCAGGGCTGCTTGGAGAGCGGGGTCCATTAGGAGTTGCGAGAGCTCAGGAGGAAGACTCTGCAGGTGCGTGTAATGGCCTCGGGCACGCTAGAAAGGGGAACAGGCGAAGGTATTGTTGCCAGAGGCAGGGAGGTGATGGGGGACATGGCGGCAGCAGAGGAAGGGGAAGTAGTCATGCTCGAGGAAGAGTCGATATTGATTATGGACCCGGCCGGGGGCGAAGAGGCAAGGTGGACAGAAATGTCCACCGCCGGTGGAGATGAGGCGATTGCGGCCTGAGAGGCGGGCATCGCACTAGTTGAGGGAGGAAGGAGCAAGGGGGGCTGCGTCTCTGTTATAGTCATTGTCTGCTTGAGTCTTTTGGGGGATGAGCCTCCCGTGCCCCTTGCTATTTGCTCTTTGGGGTCCGCAGACTGTGCTGTTTCTGCTTCTTTCCTCTTCTGGGACCTGGTGATAGGGGGAGACTTGGAAGTCTCACCAGCTGATGGGGAGGCGGCAACGTCCTCCGTGGCGCTTGGCTCACTTTTGAGAGCTTCATATGTTAGGGTCACCCCCTGTCGTTTCAGTTGTGCCACCTGCCCATCAACCCACTCCTTTGTGCGAGCTATGATTGGCTGCGTGATGGTATCTAAGTCCTCGACCTCTTGCTCGTCCCAATCGATGGAGGGGATTGCCAGGTCGGCAACCGCAGGGTACCTCAGGTGCACAAGGGTGGATTCATCCTCCTCAAGCTGATCAGGCACTGGAAATAGCTGCACCCTCTTCAAAAACTGTATTGTCATCCGCATGTAGTGCCTCTTGCGAACCTCCTTATCATCTCTACAATCTGCCCAGAAATCTTCAACATGGTACTGGTGGGCGTATGCTGACCCTAGCGCCTTCCTGACATGGCCGTGGGGGTCCATCCGTGGGCGAGCCGTGTACCATTCAAAGTTATACTCTTTGAGTTCCTTTTCTGAGTTGCCGACACATTGAGATGTTTGCAATCGATAGAGGCCTTGGCCGAGGGTCATGGGATAAGGGATCCCTGCTACGTGTTTCTGGCTGAAGACCACTTGAATATGTTGGAGCTGCCGGGAAAGCTCCAGGAGGATGATCCGGTCGTTCGAGTATCTTGGCAGCCTGTTCGGCCGTTCCATGAATCCCTGGGCACGGATGTAAGTGAACTTAGGGAACTGAATGTATAAGAAGGAATACTCCTTCAGGAGTGCCCTGGCGTTGTGAGACACCCTTCTCTCGAAGTCCCCGGCCACCAATCTGATAATGTGGCCTATGAAGGCATCATTGACCCGACAGTACTCCTTCTTGAAGTAGCGGTATTGTAGCTGAGGATACCGGTCAAAAGGCTTGAGCCCTCGTTTGTGATCCCCATCCGGCGCCGTGAAGAGTCCACTATACTGTCTCTGACCTGCCAAGGAGTACACCAGGTACGAGGTCATGTAGAACTTGTTACTTTTCTTGACATTCACGAACTGCTCGTGGAAGCAGTTGCTGATAATACTCCCCCAGTCGAACGAGCTCTTGGTCTTCACGTCCTCGCCTCCCCGTATGATTTGCTCAATATAGTAAGCCATCCACTCCTGGAAGTAGGCGGCTGCTGGGAGGCCCATGACCCTGCTTAGCATGGTTACCAGGTCATGATAATCCTCTTGAAAATCGCTGCGGAACAGCTCTTGGGGGACCTTTGCTGCGCTGCCCCGTTTTTCCTTTAACCAGTAAATGTTGATTGACTTCTTGATGCCCAATGGATTGGCATCCCACGCTGCCTGACATTGCTCTAAAGTGGGGACGTGCATATGTGGGAATGTAGGAATGTGGAATGTTTTTGTAATTCCTTCCGGAGACATGTCGGCAAGGATATTCCCTTCTTTGTCCACGATTGTTCGAGTATCCGTCTGGTAGGCTTCTCGGCAAGCCATTACCAGCTCAGGTGCTATCAGAGAGGGAGGGAAGCCGGCAGCTTTGGCAATTCCACTTTGGCGTATCAATCGGGCATTCTTTGTTCTAGGGTCGACCTTGACCCTCTGGGTGAACTCATCTATGTCCACCTGGCCTATATTGGTGTCTGAGATCTCCTTCCAGTCAGTCGAGACCTTTGACTGGATCGGCTCACCTTGAAATTGAAACTTCATTTGGTCTTTGTCGTCTTTCCCACGAGCAGCCCTTCCGGATTTCTTACCCTTGTCCTTTTCGGTAGAGGCCCCCGAAGTTCCTGCGGCCGATTCCATATATCCTGCAGGCAAGGGCAAAGTTAGCACAAGAAACACCAATAACGTTAATGTTAGTCCGTTTTGTGGGCATATTATATAACTAACCATTCAAATGCATCATAAGTTTAATTCTCTAACGATATCGATTTCCCTTTAGGGCAAATGAGCAAGCCAGGCCCGAAGGGCCGGACTTCCCTGACAGGAATGCTGCCAGGAAGGGCAAACATGCACGAAAGTTCCCGGATATCCCTGTTGGTCAGATTTTGATGTTCTAAGAGACCCATGATGAAGAATGGCATTATTTAGGGGCATTGGGTGAAGTCATATTCCAATTTGGATTGATTTAGATTGATTTAGGGAACTTCCAGGGGGACAGGCGGAGGCGGTCAGTAGAAGAAGCGGCCAGAGACCTGACAAGTCGAATGAATCTGGGAATCAGGAACACAGGAAGAAAAGTCGGCCGTCATGGGGCCCAGTTTCCACGATTTTAGGCAGGGCGGCATTAGCGCCGCCGAACCGGGCAGAGAGGAGCGCTAAGTGGCAACCGCCCGCCGCTATCGTCGACCGAAAAGCGGCAAGAGATGGCCGAGCGGAAATGAAACGACGGAGGTTGTACCAGCCGAATCTTACAACATAGCCCATGGCGAAAAAGCAGAGATTTAGACCGGAATCCGAGTCCGCGGAGGAGCGAAAAGAGCAACCCAGCCGGGGAGAATGTTTCTTTCCTGAAGCGATAAGCGTAGCGACCGGAACCGGGGAGAGAAGCGGAGCGAAGTGAAGATGCGAGGAGCAGCCGAGAGATAATGACTGGCGATAGTTACCGGCCGTGAAAGGAACAGGATCAGGAGGCCAGGAGAACGGCTCTTGTGAAGACCATGAGGGGCTGGGGACGAGCGTAAGCTGGTTGGCGGCTGCGAAGGAAATTTCATCATAGCGCTTCGGGCGGCGGTAGCGATCTGGGGCAGATCGAAGCGATCCGGGAGGGTTAAAGTGAGGAGACGAAGCGGAAAGCAGTGCGGGGTGGAACTCGGACGGCGGGCAGGAAAAGGTCCGCCGAGGTTGCCGGAAAGCGAGTGCACCCTACATGAGGTGATTTAGCGATTAAAAGCGGTGAAGTAAACTCGCCGGAGGCACAGAGATCAGGGAGTCAGAACGCTGGAGGACAGACAAACTACGGTAAAGGCGGACGGCCAAGGCAGAGGTCGGGCCCGGGGCGCCCTTCCGCCCTGTGTGAAGAACAGTCGGGGGAAGGGAAAGCCCCGAATCGATGGCGAAGGACTTCTGATGGGCCCCCAAAAATTTTAGGATATGGGTTATGGGCGCGCTGGGGAGGTGTTCATTTTACGCAATTTTACTTTATTGCTTGTTTTACCGAAATCCACCAAAAGATCAAAAATGACGGGAGAGCGAACGAGGATGGCCTACCTGCAACTCGCGAAGCGGGAAGCTGATAGAATTCACCGGTGGAGTCGACGGAGCGAGGTTGATGGTGACGATCGTGACGAGGGTGATTGCAGTGGGCTCCAATTCAACCGCTGCTCCAACTCGCCCAAATTCGCTAAGTGAAAAAGACATTGGCGGACCTCGGTTTATATACCCAACCGCTCATTAATGCCGCATTTAATGCCTCGTACGTCCGCGCCAAAAGTGGGTGAGATTCAAATTCGAGTCAGCGGCGGCGAACCTACAAGGTCTGGCGGGGCAGAATTTTAGCGCAACAACGACACATACGCGCCAATGAACTTCCCTTGAGTGACTCCGGATGGCCAGCCCAGCCATGATCCGGGGCGGAGGTGGGGAGCCGCCGATGAAAGAGTTCGCTGCGTATTCTCGTTTCGTGCGCTGACTGAATGGCGGCTGACAACCTGCGGAGCCCGAAGAGCGAGGAGCACGGGAGATTCCCATACCGCCGAGTTTTGGTTTAAACGGTGGCTAGCGGCGTATGGCGATCGGGGCAGGATGGCTGAAGCGCCGGCGGAAGGAGTAACCCGTCGATGGGCAGCCAGACGGAGATCGGTAGCGGTTTCGACCGAGAATGCCGAAGAACGAGCCGGCTGAGAATCGAACACCACGAACCCATAAGCGGCGAGGCGAGGGTTCGGAGGAAGATGCAGGAAAGCGTTGCAGGCTGACAAGCGAAAGCGATGAAGAGGAACCACCGGAGGCAACCCACGAGGGCGAGGAGGAACCGAACATAAAGCAGATAGCCAGGAACCCTAAAGGCCGCCGAGGAGAAGTGCACCAAAGAGGTAAAAAGAGAGGGAAACGGTCCCGATCTTAGGATGAAACTTTAAGGGTAATATCGAAATCAACAAAGCGATCAAAGAGGAACCTTACCTCATGAAATTGGGGACCTGAAACCAGAGGACCAGGAACAAGGCAAAAAAGAAAAAGAAGGGTCCAAGTTCCCAACCAGGCGTGTCTTCAAGGGGCACAACAAAGATAAGAAAAAAAACTAGAAAAGAATTCAGAAAATTGCTTGAGGGAGAAAGGAACTATGTAAAAATGTCAAAACCTTTTCTTTTGAAAGGGTGCTCACAATCTGGAGGTCCATATGTGAAACAAGAGGGTTGTGCAACACTCCAAATGCTGGTAATGGTGGCATTAGTAGTGAGACAAATGATTGTGACTAAATGAATGTTGAATCTGAGATGTAGGGTGAAGAAAATGAAGACTAGACTCATAATCAAAACAAATCTTTCAATTTATCTCATGTTGAATGTCAATTTGAGGACCCTGACTTGATTTGGGTAATAGAAGTGAATTAGTAGCTTTTAGGTATTTATAGTGTACCTCATGAATCATTTTCCAAGTTATAGTTGATGATATTTTATATTGTATTCCATGAAATTGTGAATCATTGCACTTCATGATATTTTATTTTATATTGCACTTCATGAGTCATATTCCAAAATATAGTTGATATTTTATATTGTATTCCATGAAATTGTGATATTTTATATTTTATATTGTATTCCATGATATTGAATTTTATATGTGATTCTGCATCATTCTTAAAGAACAACACTTATCACACTACTTATAAATTCCTATTACATTTCCATTCACACAATCTTTGATAAATAACTAAAAGGAATATTAATCCATTCCTTGAATAGAAGCTAATAGTTCAACATCCATAACATAAACACATGATGTGATATGCCAACTTATAAATAACCCTTGATTATTTTGAGTTAAAAGATATTGAAGATGTAATACTTGAGAGCAAGATAGGTCGATATTGAAAATTAAAGAAATAAACTTAATTATTTGAGTCATTTTTTGTTATTATAGAGAAAAATTATAGCATTCCCTATAAGTGCTATCAAATAGCTTAAACTATGCAAAAAGAGCTTACGGAGAATGCAATGAAAGATCAAAAAATGGAAGCAACAAGCAAAGAAGTGAAGAACCTCATCCCAAAAATTTTTGACAACCAAATTCTCATATAGGAGGCATAGGAATAAAAGCATGGATCCACTCATAGTTTAGGTAAAAAATTATACTTTTCACCCTATTCCTTAATCATATCCTCAAAAGGCCAGTCATGAGCTAAGAGCTTTTTCAAAATCCCCAAATTTTGATGATACTTGGCATCAAGTAAAGCATTGGCCTCTCTACAAAAAGTTTCCATCTCTTTTTTACATCTTTTTTTGACTGGAATTAGCACATATTTATTTCAGTTGCTTAAATTTTTTAATTTCACAAGAATCATCAACACATGTACACTCAACATGAGATTTATTCATATGCCCCCTCATACAAATTTTATGGGTTTGGAGTATTCTAGGATATAAGAGCCAATAAAACCGTTGTAACGAAGACCACATTTCCCTCTATTTATTTTTTGAGATTCCCAAACTCTCACAATGGGTTTGGGTGAAGTAGAAAATTTTGACTCAATGGATTTCTCCTTTTGTGACTTTTGTTGGTGTAAATTTTGGCTCATACATTTAGACATAACATTTTGTCTATGCAACTCAACATCTTTCTTTAAGGACATTTTGGTTTTCTTCTTTTTTAGCAAAAGGAAAGAAGCCTATATATATTATTTATATAATAAAGTAGTTAAAAAGTATATTTACATCAAAATTGCTAAATAGAAGGAAAAATTTGGCAATAGATACAAAGTTCTATCAACTTCAAAATTAAAGACTAGCTAATGAATAACAAAATATATAGAATATAAGCTAAATGAAGAAATTTTTATGTGGTATCCTTTTTAGTGAGCTTCTAAATATTGAATTACTAAATGAACATTGCAACATCATTGAAGGAACATAGAATATCGAGACACCTTTTCAAAACTAGGAACTAACCCAAAAATTATGATAACATTGCACATCAACACAATGTTGAATCATACAATGTTGATAGAAAACCTTAGTAGGAGCTAACTCAAAAATAAGATACACTGTAGAAACTCAAAATGTTGTTACCCACACTTCCTTCCAACCTGAACTGATGGAAGATTGTGCTAAAGAAGACCCCAATGCCAACTAACTTACCAAACCCAAGAACTTAGCAAAAATATATAAATGAAAAAACCTCAAAAGATGACCACACTTGGCCTACCTTTATTCCTCCATCTAAAAAATTCCTAAAAAAATTTCACCCTGTTGTTCATTTTTAATCCATTTCATTCTAAGAATTGTTGTGATATTAGTGTCTAAAATGAGTGCACGAAGAGGAGATGGGTATCTTGGAACTACATCTTGTAAATAATTACGCACTAAAAGGAAGGAGATGCAATGATACTTTTCCTTAAAACTATTAGATTTATCCCTCCCTATTTCAAGAATCTTAATGACCAAGGATTTGTTTAGGAAGCTAGGGCCGTTAAGCTCGAGAGAAATCTTCAAGGAATTATACACTAACATAAAATCTATTTTATGGACTAATGGAGAGAGGGAAAACACTCAAACCATCACAACATAAAAAACATTCTTCAACACAAAATAAACATTAAACTTTCATTCAAACACTATTGCAATATATGCAAAATATGGTTTGCAAATTACAACTAGTTTGCAACTTTTTATTACAAAATGATCTCCAATCTTTACATCATTCTATGATGGATTCAATGGCTGCAACATGGCCCATTTAAACTCAAAAAAAATGGAAAAATAACATCAACAACAATAAAATAATTTTTTTTATACAATCTTCAAACCCCTCTCCTACAATAACACACAAACAATGGATTGAAAACTTGCAATCAACAACTACCAATGGAAGAAAACTGTTGTAGATTAGCTTTCATGCCTTCAACCTAAAAAAACACTCGAGAAACCCTTCCTAGAGAAGATCCATGCCCTTCTTCAGTCTCTCCACAAAATCACCTTGAAAAAAACTCCCCTCAAAAATTTTCATTTAAAAATATTATTTTCTTGCTTTCCCCATTCTCCAGATTCTTCACCACTTCCTCATAGAATTAATTAAAAATTAATTTTCTTCCCTCTCTTCCTAGGTACAAAATATTCTCTATGGCTGAAAATTCAAACTTCTCACAAATAATTAATGCACAATAAAATCCATTTAAAATTTCCTAGACAAAGATAGGAGTTGTTGCTTTAATTCTCCACTTGCAATTTTAGAAAAAGGAAAACAAGGAAAAAATCAAGTCATGAGTGTCCAACTCTAGTCCCTATTTTTTAGGGAGATTATTATTGTACTTTGAGACATCATTATCCCATTTTCAATGCCCATCTTTGGTTTACACAAATAATTTACAATTTTAGTGCTTTATTTTGCTTTTTGTTTTAAATCCCACTAGTCAACTTGTCAATGTTGCACAAGAATTTAATTGAAAAATCAATTTGATTACAGATAAATACTTATCCATCCTCACCATGCAATTCAAACCAAAAATTAATCCACTTCAAAAATCCAAAATTGCATAATTAAAAAATTCAACCTTTTTATTGACACAAGATTGCAAGTCACCATGGATGCTCCTACATCAGACACCCATGGTAGAAAAATAAAATAAAAACATAAGTTGCACTCATAAATATTTATAAAGCTTATGTTTGTCTTGGATCCACCTCACTACCTTATGCATTGGGATCTTCCCATTCACCAAATTTTGCAACCTCACAATATTCTATCCTATCATCTTTACTCCTCTACCCTTCATGTATTTCAAAAATTTTAATCTAACCTTCCACCAATATATTCCATTAGAATTAACAATCAAACATATACCTCCACCTTCAACAAAACAAATGTACTTCATTACCTCTATTGCTGTTTTAAATTTTTCCTCCTCCTCTACCTTGTCTTCTCATTGAAATTTCATTATTTCAGTGCCTTCTATAGGACATCACATAGTTGCAATCTAATTTATTTCATTCAAAATAATGTTATTTGAATTAACAAGAGACTCATTTTCTCCTTTCCCTAACAAGGAATCATAGTCACAAATCAAAACATCTTCATCTACTCTTTTCTCTAACAAAGGTTTATTAAAGAACTCTTCATTTACCTTCACTTTACACTCTTCAAATTCAAAATTTTCAAATTGATCTATTTCTACAACAAATTACTCATCAAGGAAAACATCAAAATATGATTTTACCCCACCTTCTACTGCAACCCTCATCTCACTTGGGATTAACTCATCCCACTCTTTTTCAACTGCTGTCATCCACATCAATAAATCATCCCCTTCACTTTCTTTTATGCCCTTCAAAGGACACTCTTCTGCTACAATTTCATTATACTCACATTCATCTTCATAACAACATTTATCAAAATTAAATTTTACCTTAGTATCCTCCACTACTACAACTTTTTCTTCCCTTACAATAATTTGATCCCATTTATATGTATTCAAGTAAATCATACTTTTCAACTTCATGGGTGTTCTTTAAAGAATTCACTTCTACTGTTGCAATCATTGTAGTCTCATCCTCCATGTCTTCCATTATACATCCTTTAGCTTCAAGTTCCTCAATCTTTTTGCACTCATCCTCTTCCTCTTCCTTGATGTCACATGCATGACACTCTATTGCATCCTATTTCTTTTTCTACATTCAAAAAATCATTAGAAAGATAATAAAAAATACCTTCAACTCTTGTATTCTCCATTTTCAAGACCTCACAATGCCTTAACAACACAAATCTTCAAACCCTTAGGTTTTACTTATGTAAACTGCCTCGTTCAGAAATCAAGATACAAAACCCTCTTCAAATACTCACCAATATTATTGTAAACTTAATCCTTTAGTGATCTATCTAAAACCATGGGAACCTCAACTCCTCAAATCCTCTTAAAATTTCTTCTTATTGCTTCAAAATTCATCTACAACTAAAATCCACAAATTCTCCACCCTCGGGTCCTAGTGCAAATTGCCTCCAATTGGTGCTTCTACATGCATACTCAAGAACTCCTAATCTGATACCATCGATGGAGAGAGGGGAAATACTCAAACCATCACAACATAAAAACCATTCTTTAACATAAAATAAACATTAAAATTTCATTCAAACATTGTTGCAATATATGCAAAATCTGGTTTGTAGCTTTTAACCAGTTTACAACTTTTTCTTACAAAATGATCTCCAATGTTTGCATCAGTCCATGATGGATTGAAGGGCTGCATCATGGCCCAATTAAAATAATTAAAAATATAAAAATAACATCAACAATAGCAAAATAAATATTCTCATACAATCTTCAAAGCCCTCTCCTACAATAACACACAAAACAATGGATTGCAAACTTGCAATCAAAAACTACCAATGGAAGAAAACTATTGTAGCTTCACTTTCATGCCTTCAACCTAAAAAAAAACTCAAGAAACACTTCCTATAGAAGAGTTACACCCTTCTTGAGTCTCTCTGCCAAATCCCCCTAAAAGAAACCCCCTCAAAAAATTTCCTTTAAAAAAATTATTTTCTTGCTTTCCCCATTCTCCAGATTCTCCACCACTTCCTCATAGAAGTAATTAAAAATTACTTTTCTTCCCTCTCTTCCCAGGTCCAAAATATTCTCTTTGGCTGCAATTCAAACTTCAAAAACATAATTAATGCACAATAAAATCCATTTAAAACTATTTGGACAAAGATAGGAGTTGTTGCTTTAATTCTCTGCTTGCAATTTTAGAAAAAGTAAAAAAGGAAAAAATAAAGTCATGGGAATGCACCTTATGTCACTAATTTATAGGGAAATGATTATTATGCTTTAAAACATCCATTATCCCATTTTTAATTCCCATCATTGGTTTTTCCAAATAATTTACAATTTTAATGCTTTATTTCATTTTTTGTTATAAATCCCATTAGTCAACTTCTCAAAGTTGCACAATAATTTAATTGAAAAATTAATTTAATTATAGATAAATACTTATCCATCCTCACCATATAATTCAAACAAAAAAATTAATCCACTTGAAAAATCCAAAAATGCATAATTAAAAAATTCAACCTTTTGTTGACACAGGATTGCAAGTCACCACGGATGCTCCTACATCATGCACTAAGAAATGACATGGGAAGATTCCATCCACATACCATTCCCCATTCAAAATTTCATAGCCTTGTATATTTCTTAATGCATCATTTTCAAGAAATAAATTATTGACTATGTTCCTTGTAGTTGCTTGCAATGGTTCGAAGCTTTGCAACAAATCCATAAGATTTGGAATAAATATTGAGAAAAATTTTGAAGGAAAGATTAACCTTAAATTTTGTGGATGTATGCTTTCTTGTCCAAAAATGCATTTGATACACTTGTATGCATTGGGACACTACACTTTTAACACCGTTTGCAACTAGTCCCACACTAAGCAGACTAAG
>VDFB02348761.1:0-16959 GCA_007258455.2 Sequoia sempervirens
GAGGATGTGATGGAATCATCAATGATAGGTGTTGGATGGAGAAGGATCTCGTCACTAATGACCATGGATGATGGGTCGGGATGGCATGGTTCCACGACTATAATGTGTGGAGTGGGAGTTGTCTCCTTTGTTATAAGTCCTTGGAGAAACTTGAATACGCTAGGCTGAGATGGCGAGATGGGAGTGGATGAAGGTTTATGGATTAGTGGACTAGGATTAGATGGAAGATTAAGACTAGATGGAGGATTAAGGTAAGGATATGGGCATGGGGAATTAGGACACAAGGAGGCGGGTGGTGGATTATAGTAGGGTATAGGGGATGAGTGGATTAGGATGAGGTGAGGTGGTGATGGATGGGGAATAGGAAGCTAGGATTAGGATAAGGATAGGTTGGTGTGGATGTTGGATTAGAATAGGAAGGTGCGAATGTAGGATTAGGGTGAGTAGATTGGTATGGGAGATTGGGGTAGTGGGTATATGTGGATGAAGGATTGAGATAGAAGGATGTGGATGAGGAATTAGGATGAGGGTATTGTGGTGGTAGACTAGGATAAGAGGATGTAGGTGTTGGATAAGAGGACGATGTAGATGGAGGATATGATGGATATGATGGACATCCCTTGTCAAAGGTAGCATAAGGAGTGTGATTAGGCATAGATGAAGACATGATGGGATAGCTCGATGGGGTGATTGGATTTTGGAATGTGGGTGGAGAAAGCTTACTAGCAATGATAGTGTCAAGGGGATCTATGTCGTACACCTCTTGATCAACAAGACTTTCATTATCGTCGTCGACGTAATTAGGGTTTCCCTTGACCACTATTGATGGAGGATAAGAATTCATGATGGTGAAAGGATAAAGAGGATGGATGAAAGATTTTGGATGGAATTGGACTAAAGCTCAAATCGGGATTTAGGACAAGCTCAGATCGGGATTGGATTAAAGCTCAGATTAGGATGATTGGATGATACGATGGGATTGATTTTGATGATCGGATTTGATTATCAAAGGATGATTACGACACCGAATCTGCCTCGAGATGGAAGTAGATTGATTGGGTCAAAGGTGATTGGATAGGGATGCGATTGGATTGGATTGGATTGATTGATCGATTGAAAGGTCGGATGATGGATTGGGTAGGATGACAAAAGGGACTGTAAACCCCATTTAGAGATTACCCTAGGTGACTTAGGATGCTGATTGATCAGATTAAAGGATGAATGGATGATTGCGGCACCGAATCCACTTTGAGATTGAAAATGGATTGATTGGGCCAACGATGATGATTAACTTAGGATGGATGACAACCCTAAGAGGATATTAATGATGATGATCAGATCAGACACTTCAGTCAATTTGGATAATAACCCAAGATGAAGTTCAGGGGATTTGGATGATTTGATTGGAGGAATGGATGATAGAAATGGATGAACATCTGCTTGGAATGAGCAAACAAATGATTAGAATGATAGGATGAGAGTTTAGAAAGGAGGTGTGAAATGTATGAATGTTTACTCGAAACGAGTAAACGGATGATCGGAATGATAGAACGAGAGTTCGGAATGATGAAAGGATGTGTTGAATGGATGAACGTTTACTCGGAACGAGTAAACAGATGAAAATGGTAGGGTATACCCCCCTTGAGGAGGGAGATGGTGAACAAAAAGGTGCCCCAAACAACTTCTCAAAAGTATGAAGTGGTATATATCATCGGAAAGAGCATGAAAAAAAGAGAACTGCCTTTGAACAAAGTCAATCGGATAAACAATGTGGAAATGGCGACCCTGGGAAGAAAGAGCAGAAGGTCAAATCCGCCACTGCATGAGGACAGGTCCGCCACTGCACAGGGACAGGTCCGCCACTACAGTAGGACAGGTCCGCCACAGCACAGGGACAGGTCCGCCACTGGAAAAGGATAGGTCGGCCACCGGACAAGGATAGGTCCGCCACCGAAGAAAAAGTTGCTCAAAAGTATGAAGTGTTATATGTCGTTGGAAAGAGCACGAAAAACTGAGAAGAACTTCCTTTGAACGGAGTCAATCGGATAAACGGTGTGGAAATGGCGGCCCTAGGAAGAAAGAGCAGAAGGTCAAATCCGCCACTGCATGAGGACAGGTCCGCCACTACACAGGGACAGGTCCGCCACAGCACAGGGACAGGTCCGCCACTACAGTAGGATAGGTCTGCCACAGCACATGGACAGGTTTGGCACTGTAGAAAGACAGGTTTGGCACTGCAGAAGGACAGGTTTCGCACTGCACTAGGACAGATTTGGCACTGCACTAGGACAGGTCCACCACTGCAGAAGGACAGGTCCGCCACAGCACGGGGACAGGTATGCCACTAAACTAGGACAAGTCCGCCACAGGACAGGGACAGGTCCGCCAAATGATAAGTTTAAATTGGATGTTTTGATGGATGGGTAAGGCAAAGGACCCAAAATATAGCAAACACAAATAATGACTGGTTTTTGCACGAGAAAGACAATTCAGACAGCACAACCCTAGGATTAGTAGAAACAGGTATGGTCAACAAAGTCTTCTACTCTAGGATGCACATGGTTTATAAGGAGTCCTCGATATACACTCGGTACGTGAGGCCCAAACCATGAACACCAACCCGTTACAAGCATGAGTCGGGAACCTTAGCGAGATACTAAAGGCTTGGACCAACTCTTCACGTCATCCCGACGCTTCGCCAATTACAACGTGGTTGGATTGAGGTACAGCTTTCACTCTCCCCCCTTTATATACCCCGCCGGTACGCGTGGTTGGAATCGTCCCTTGGGGTGATGAAATCCCCAAGCAGGTCCCACTAAGAAAGTGAAAAAGGGTGACTGAAAAGGAATTGGAAAGCTACAATTCTCGTCACCCAAGATCGCCAAATGGCGCAAGGGGATTGGATACATCAAATAGCCTTCCCAAACATGCCAAGCAAGGTTTATTGACAACCCTTTAATTAAACTATGTTCCTATTTTACCAAAAGACAATTCAGGAAAACTTGAAATTTTTACCTTCTGGAGGACAGGTCCGCCACTCTGTAGGGACAGATCCGCCACTCTGCAGGGACAGGTCCGCCACTGAATTAGGACAGGTCTGCCACTGTAGGACAGGTCTGCCACTCTAGGACAGATCTGACACTCTATCAGGACAGGTCCGCCACCCCAGGACAGGTCTGCCACTCTAGGACCAGTTCACCACTGCAGGAGGACAAGTCCACCACTCTGTAACCTGGACCTGCAAAAATGCAAAAAATAGCAAACGTGAAAGAAAGAGAACCATTTGTGGGTCCCACCGGGCATGCCAGAAATGTGATAGGTCGAATGTGAGCGTTAGAAATCAAGCAACAAGTAAAAGAGTGCAAATAAACACCAAAACAACCTACACCTCAAGATTAGCCTAAGTTGGAAACAATGCAAGACAAAGCAACGAAATGGAACCTTATACCTTGCGTTGAGTCGATCCTTTGGTTGGCCCTTCGATCTTGGATGTGTATGCTCCTTGGATGGCAAGTAGAGGATGTGAAGATGGAAATGATGCTTGGAATCATGAAAATGGCTAAGTGTTGGTTGAGAAACAAAACTGCAAGAGTTTGGCTAGCACAAAATGATCTCTCAAAAATGAGAGAAAAGAGGGGGTATTTATAGGATTTTTGAGAAATCCTAGGGGAAATGGACGGTTGAGATTGAGCCACCAAATATCAAGATGTAGGGCCAAGGTGATTTGAGAACTCACAAGCCCTCACATCTTGACATGTGGCATGTGAGATAGCCCTAAAAGGTGAAGTGGATATGAGGTGGCAGGAGAAGGACATGACATAGAGGGGGGTACAAAGTACCTTGGGATTGGACAAGATCTCCTCATAAAGGAGGTACTTGTCCCCATGTGGGAGAGAGGACAAGTGGGGAATTAAAAATTCCTCAAATATTCTCATGGGGAAGAGGGAAGGAATTTAAAATTCCTTAAATGCATTGGGGGATTAAATGTGAATTAAAAATTCACATAGGGAAGGGAGATGCCTTGTCCAAAAAGGAGAAAGCCTTTAATAGAGTTGACTAAGGACACATGTCATAAAGGACATGGGGAAGAGAAAAGGAATTTAATATTCCTTGGAAGGATAAAAGGAATTAAAAATTCCTTGAGAGGTTGATTAGGCTAGTTGATGAGGGGTTAGAGGATGGTTAGGTGGCTAAGAGAGATTAGAGGCCAACTTGCAAAAGTTGGAGGATGTGACACATCCTAATCAAGGATTAGGCATGTGCACATCCTAATGATGGGATTAGAAGAAGGATTAAGATAAGATAAAAATGATGGAGGAAGTGACATGAAGGGAATTAAATAAATGGAATATTTATTTAATTCAATTGATGGAAGGAGGATTAAAGAGATAAGGTATTATTGATTAAATACCTTAGGGATTTGGCAGAATTAAAGATATTAATTAAATAATAGCAGTATTACTTAATTAACGAAAATAAGACGAAAGAGGATGAATTTGGATAAATTAAGTGTCCAAATTTAGACGTCTACACCTACATTCAAAAGCCATAGTGAAAAAACTCTTGGGCTAGGATAAACTTCTAGATTTCCTTCCATAAGAGGAAGCCAAGATTTTGAAATCCATTCATGAAGTTCTAGAAGACTGGGCCAAAGATGGTTGAACCTTCTAGTTAAACCATTCTTTGAAAATAATTATTTATTTGCATGTAGCTCCTTCATTAAAGTGGTGTCAAAGTTTAGTGACAAGGTTTTCCAAAGCATTGAACAGTTCTCCTATTGCCTATGAAATTATTTATATTTTTCATTGAAATCATGGGCGAATAAGTTCCAGAATTAGCTACCTCCAAAAACAAAGTTTGATTCTCCATTGACCCCTACCTAAGAGGAAAATCACTGGACACATGAGAAAATCACATTTGATCCTCCTTGGATGTCAAACTTAACCCATTGTAATTGAGACCAAAAATATTCCCACCGCAATCGAGCAAAGGTGGACTTTCAAGGAGAAGAGAATTCAATGCCTTGTCATCCACGGCACCAAGAGTATCAATAAATTCAGTCAAAGAGGTGACATATTTTTAGTCAAAACACTAGACAAGCCTCCCTTAATGCCTTGTGACACCATGGTATTAGCAACCTTCGCAACCAACTTCTTGTTTTGTGGTGAAAATGTGAGATTGCCACATTCCCACTCCACAAAATCTGTAGAGGTGGTCATTACATTCATTGTAGTAGCATGTAGAGAAACCCTAGGGTCCAAATTCATTTGATAATTTTAGTATTGTTCATTAGAGCTCCACTAAGGTTGTTTCTTTTCATGATATGTGAGATTATTCATATGCATTGTACTATTGTTAGTCCCTACCTTTATAAGGAGAGGAACTAATTTTATTGCCTCAATCTTTCATATTACAATTATGCTTTGAGAATGGAGCCAAAAAAAATAAGCCTATAATTTAGGTGATATTCTGGGGAATATTTAGAAAAGGCGATTTATTTTGTTTTTTGTAATTTTTTGATTGGCGAGTGTAATTTTCAGGTCATGGTTTTGTCAATTTCTAAATATTTTAAATAATAATAATTATTATAGGGAGCTTTTCTATTGGAAATATTTCAAGAGTTTGTTTGTATAGTCGTGTCTTGGAATGGAATTTTGTTGCGGAAACATGGGGTCTTGAGGAGTACATTTGCATTTACTATTTGCATCTTCTCATTTATTGTGAGCATACTGAAGTGCAACCGTCATTAGTGGGTTATGGTGTGAAGGTTTAAGTCTTTCGTGCAAAGTGGTATTTGCATTGTTTACTCATTTGCTTAGGTTTTTTGATGAGGCTGAGATTTGTATCTATTGGGAGGCTTTTCATCTACGATGTTGGAAGCAAGAAAGGTGGCATCTATAAGTTACTCTATCTTTTACGCTTTGATTTTTTTTTTTGTTTGTTGCTTTGCTAAAATTGTTCAATGAGGGTGAAATTAATCCCTTTTGAGAGGGTTTATGTCTACGATTTTGGAATTGAAAAACAAAGAATTTGTAAGTTCCTATATATTTTACGATGTCATTTTATAGTTCTTTGCATCTGTGTATTTTATGGTTAATTTCTACTAAGTGCACTCATGCATTACAACTACACTTGAATTTATTAAATGAAAATGCAAATTAGGTGTAAGTAAATGGGAAATGTTTGGGAATAAAATCATTAAATATGTGTTTATGTCTATTCTTTGCTATTTTTATGGGTTAGTTTGTGTTGTCAAGTTAAATACTTAGTTGCATTTCAATTTATTCAATGAAGATGAGAATAGTTCATGATTTGAATATTTCTTTGTTTTGAAGTTTTAATTCTATTCAGCAAAGTATTATTTGTGTTTTTTCCCATTTGCTCAGGTTGATTTTGTGAGTGTAAATATGGGTTAGCCTTTCTTGTTCGGTCCTTTACAATTGTTGGTTGCTTTTATGGGTTGATGTCTGTTGTCGAGTTGAATACTTAACACCACAATTTGTTAATGTGGATTTCTCTGCTACCCATGATTAAGAATGGAAGTAGCTAGATGCAGTTCAATATATTGGGTGAAAATGATAATTGTTCATATTTGCAGTATTTCTTGGGCTTGAAGTTTATATTTTGTCGACCAAAGTTTTATTTGTGTTGTTTTCTCATTTGCTGAGGTTGTTTGTCTTAGTGTATTTATGGGTTAGTCTTTCTTTTTGAGTGAAGGACTTAGCATGATAGTGTGTTTGTCATGATTAAGAATGAAAGTAATATTTGTTGGGCATGTATGCACTACAACTATACTTGAATTTATTTGACGAAAATGAAAATTAGGTCAAAGTAATTGGAAAATGTCTAGGTGTAAAATGATTAAGTCATCATCTATTGAAAGGGTCTATGTCTATTGTATTGGGAGCAAAAGACGAGGTGTTTGTAAGCTTGTATGTCTTTTACAATTTCATTTTGTAGTTTTTTACATGTTTGTATTTTATGGGTTAATGTCTATCATTTTTTGTTGTTTGCATTTTTTGGATGCATGCATCGCCTTGCAACTACGCTTGAATTTATTAAATAGCAATGAAAATTAGTTCAAAGCAATTGGAATATATCTAGGTAAAAAATAATTAAATTTATGTCTACTGAAACAAGGCGTTTTTAAGTTGGTATGTATTTCACAGTGTCATTTTATAGTGATTTACATGTTTGCATTTGTATGGGTTAATGAGTATTTTTTGTTGTTTTCATTTTATGTGTTAATGTCTATTCTTCTCTATCGCTGATTGCTTGTATGGTTAGTGTTTGTTGTTGAGTTAAATACTTAACACCGTAATTCATTAATGTAGACTTATGCCTACTTTTTACATGTATGCATTGCAACTGCATTTGAATTTGTGAAATGAAAATGAAAATTAGGTCTAAGTAATTGGAAAATGTCTGGGTATAAAATCGTTAGCCTTGTTTTTGTTGAAAGGGTTTATGTCTACCGTATGGGGGCAAAAAACAAGGTGTTTGTAAGATGGTATGTCTTTTACAGTGTCCATTTGTAGTGCTTTACATGTTTTCATTTTATGGGTGAATGTCTATTGTTAGTTGTTGGTTGTATTATGTGTGTTGATGACTATTCTTTGGTATGGTTGATTGCTTTTTATGGGTTGCTATTTGTTGTTGAGATGAATAATTAACAATGTAATTTATTAATGTCCATTGGTTTGCTAGCCATGAAAGGGAATGGAAGTAATATTTATGCTACATGTAATTTTTTAGTGTCGATCATTTTGTGAATAATTGGTAAGAATGGAAATAATTTTTTTGTTGAATGCATGCATTGCAACTGTTGTTGAGTTTATTAAATGGAAATGAAAATTAGGTCTAAGTAATTGGAAAATGTGTGTATTAAATCATTGAAACTATGCCTATGGAGAGGGTCTATGTCAATTGTAAATGGGGGCAGAGAATGAGGCATTTGAATTTTTTTATGTCTTTTGTAGTGTCATTTTATAGTTTTATGGAATATGTTTTAGAGTGTTGTTTTATAGTTCTTTACATATGTGCATTTTGGTTGGTTTATGGAGTATGTTTGGTTGTGCACATGCATGGAAAGTGCAATACAAACTATCAAGTGAAAATGAGAATTGGGTCTAGAAAGATGCAAAATATGTTGGTGTAGAATGATTTTGTTGATTGTCAATGTTTTGTTCACTTTCGAAATATTACAGTTTGCATTTTGCGAGTGAGCAATTTCTCTTTGCATTTTCTTTTATTCAGTTTCATTTGTTGATCATCTATTCAGTCTAATCGCTCTGCTATGCAAAATTTGTTTATAGATTTGATATCTAGTTCTTCTCTATTACAATTGCCATGTTTGAATTTACATTGTTATTATTGTGTTGATTGAAAGTGCAAAAAATTGTTCGTGTATATTTTGTTGCTCGAGAGAAAAGCAAATTATTGATTTTTCCTAGAAGTTTCATTTTTGCTGCTAGTACTTTCCTCGTGGTTTTGTCATTTTTCTATTCTTTTCAGTTATTGTTCTCTGCCTTATGGATGGGGAGCTAGTGTTCTCACCCCAATGTTGTGTATTAAAGTTCTGCTCTGCAAATGGCACCAAAAAAATAAAGATATGGCTATATTTTCCTCATAGTTTTGTAATTTTCTAATTTATTTTAACAATAATGATTATTGTAGGGGGGCGCATGGCATTTTAAGCAGTACATTTGCATTTACTAGTTGTGTGTTATGATTTATTCCAAGTAGACTAAAGTGCAGTTGTCTTTAGTGGCTTATGATATGAAGTTTTATGTCTGTCTATAACTCTTTCATGAAGAAGACAATTAATTTGGATTCGAAAAATACAAAATCATGACAAAAATGTCAAAATCCAATGAGGAGATTTGGAAAAACATATATGTACAAAGAATATATATATCTCTATGTGTGTGTGTATTTGTATATGTACATCTTTATATGTGTGTATCCATAAATACAATAGTATGTATGTATATATATATAAATATATATATATTGCATTTACATAGGGCTAATTTTCATTTGTTGTGTATAGATTCAAGTGTAGTTGTCATTGATGGATTATGGTGTCTACTTTTGAGGCTCTAAAGCAAAAGGCTATTTAGGTTGTTTAGTGCATACACATCCATATGTGTGTGTGTACTTATATATGAGTATATATATGTAAATGTGTTTATATATATATATATATATATATATATATATATATATATATATATATATAGATAGATAGATAGATAGATAGATAGATAGATAGATATATGTATATATGTATGTATGTGAGCATGTATATAGGTGTGTATGCATATGTGTGTGTGTGTGTGTTTGTGTGTGGCATTCATATTTATTTGTTGAGATTGTTTGATGAGGGTGGAATCTGTGTGTCCTAAGAGTATTTATATATGTTGTGTTGGCATTGACAAATGATGCTTTTGCAGGTTTTTTTGCCTCTTTTGTAGTGATTTAATCATTGGATTTCTTTATCAATAAGTGTTTCCATGTGTTCGTTCCTGCTTGTCTATTTCTTGATTGGCTTTTGATATTTCAGTCTTAGTTTCGTGTGGCGTAGATGTTTCAATGCCAAATGTCTTGAAATGAAGAGTAGACTATTTTTTTGCAATGTGTATTACTTTAATTCAAGTGAATTGTTTGTATATGAAACAATGATAGATGTTGGAATATGTATGTCTATACATGATATAACTGATATATGATTGATATTTCAAATGATGCATGTCATGAATATTTTGTACAAATAAGATTTCTTCCAATGGTGTCTATTTGGAACTGTTAAAATCATGTTTGTGTTTTTTCCCAAATTTTCCTGGTCATTGACATATGGTTTGTTGTTTGCTAGCTCTTTATATTCTACAATTGCAATTTATAGTTGAGAGCAATGCATCATAGAAAGAAATTTTATTGTGATGATCTCTTTCTATGCATGTGTCATTGGTACAAATTTTTTTTGTCGGCATGTGGTGTTGCCAATAGTGGGTCACATGCTGCGTACATATGAGGGTGATCCCACAATAGTGGTTTACAATTTTTGGCCAAACTGGACACTGAAATATTTTTTTAACTAAATCTTCACTTTCGGGCATCTATAGCGGCTAAACCATGAGGAATTTGAAGATGATGCAAACTAGAGTTTTGTGACATTTTTTCTGTAGATTCTAAATATATTTTTTTCAAAAATTTTTGAATCAGTTTGCACTTATTTTTCCATCTCCCTCAAAAACTAGTTTGTCTCAGAAAACAACATTTTTAAAAAGTGACGCTCACCATATAACACATAACTTTTTTTCCATGAAGGATAAAATTCTAATTCTTTCAAATTTAGATTCGTAACTCCGACATCTAGTGCTTCTACTTGGTTGGATAGTTTTTTATTGAATATTTGTTCTTTCATCAAGTTTCAAAGTGAAAATAATTAAAATTAAGACATAGTGCGACCGTATAACGCATAAATTTTTTTGTATGTATCGAAATTCATTTTTTTGTTGGATCATGGATTTCAATATCTAGTGCACTCATATTTTTCAATTTTTTTTTTGATAATCTGCTATTTTTCCACATGTGCATAGAAAAGAGCTTAATTTTCAGTGAAAAACCAATGTTTAATAAAACTAAAAAAGTAAATACATAATAAAACCAAAACATATTAAAATTATATTTGTTGGATAGCTCGCTCCGAGGACCTGGCATGTGCAGGATCAAGTGGTATGCCAAACAGGCCCTTAAGTGGGCAAAAATTCAAAAATTAGGCAACTTGATCTAAATATTTGAATAAGCTATCTATATTATTTCAAAATATGTAAGAATAGAATTTGTAGAAAATTGAATGTAGTTTCTAAAATACTAGGTTTATTTAAAAATAAATAAATCTATTTGGTGGTACCTGAAATTTCAATCCAGTAGTACTTAAATTTCATGGAAAAATAAGAAGTAGGTGTTTGTCTAACCACCCTTACCACAATAAAATGATAATATTTTTTCATAATATTTTAGATATAAGTAGAGGAGTCATGTCCTAATGTGATGCATGTTTTTTTGTAATTTTTTCCAAGTAAATAATTAATTATGAATTTTTATTAAAATGAAAAATTAAAAACTCGGCCTCCTGTCTCTAATCACCTTAACATGGTCAAAATTCATGAAATTTAATTTTTCTTTTTTTTAATCCTATAGTATGTAAAGCATGGGAATGTGACGATTTTGGATTCAAAAATATGATACCATTTGAAATTTTATAGATGTTTCTTTCTAATCAATCCCATCGATCAGACTTTAGTCGACATTCTAATAGAAAATGAATAATAATTATTTATTAAATTCAAATTAAATCATAATTTATATTTTTGGAAAGCTGAGAATCTCCTCTAAAAACCCTTTTCATTTCATTAATTTTGGGTGAAAAAAAAGTCGTCAGCCACATACCCTACAAATATTGCCACTTTTTGGCATACCATGATCCTGCACATACCCGACTACTTGATTCTAGTTGGGTTTGTGAAGTCTCCACCATTTTCATCTTCTGAGCTCCGAAGTGCAAAAATTTAGATTTTTTTGTGTCTCAAGGGGGGATGAGGGATAAGGGGATTCAAATGAACCCCTAGGGGTTCGACCAAACCACCCTTCCATGAGGGATTTTGTTTGGTTTTTGGGCGAGAAAGAATGAAAAGGGTTCACTTTTTGTGAGTTTTCCTTCCTCACTTGAATTGTAAACCACTATTGTGACTTCACCCATGATCACATTTTTAATTTTAATTAGCACATGTTGATTTGTGGTAAATAGATTAAAGTGAAATTCCCATTAATGGATTATGGTGTTAAGTTTAATGCATGTCAAAGAAAAAGGATCTTATCTATATATGTTCACAGAAAGACATACATATGTGCAAGTATATATATAGGTATGTATATATACATATATATTTGTATGTGTGTATATATATGTGTAATATATATATATATGTGTGTGTGTGTGTGTGTGTGTGCATATAGATATATATGTTTGTGCACACACACACACACACATATATATGTATGTATGTATGTATGTATGTATGTATTTCTATATATGTATATATATGTATATATGTATATATATGTATATATGTATATATATGTATATATGTATATATGTATATATGTGTGTGCTTTGCATTTTGTATTTACTAGGATCTATTTTTTCATTTATTCTGAATAGATTCAAGTGTAGTTGTTAATGCATAATGGTGTCGAGTTTTGGGTCTACTAAGCAAAAGATTGTTTGTATTGTTCACTACATGTATATATGTATGAATTTATATATATATATAGCTATATTTAGCTACATATATATATATATATATATTTGTATGTACATATATATGCATATGTAGATATGTATATATAGAGGTATGTATACATACATGTATATATGTGCCTATATAAGTGTGCATATGCATATATATGTGTGTATGCATGCATATATATGTATGTATGTATATATATATGTATATACTTAAATGTATGTATATATATATATAAAATAATGTATTATGTTTCTTATATATATGTATGTCTTGATATATGTATTATAGTAGTATATATATATATATTAATTTGTATTTGTATATAATAGGTGGTATATATATATAGGGAAGAAGTGGAATAAAGACAGGAAACAGATGGAATGGAAATGGAATGGTATGGAAGGGATTTGTGAAAGAGGAAAGTGAAGGAAGAATGAAGAATAATGGTGGAATGAGGGGAAAAAGAGAAATGGACAGGGAAGAGAGCACAGGGAAGGAAGGAAACCTTCTAGAACAATTTTGAAGCTAACCATAGATAAATAGACTAAGAATGCACATGGATTTGGAGCTATCACAACATGTGTTGTTATGGATGTAGAGACAGGCATTGAAAAAATGAACTAGGATGTGAGTTAGATTTTAAATGTTTTATCTTATATATTCATTTTGGAATGTTTCTTGGATTGTGTGAGGTATAGAGATAATATTAAACCCACAATAGACAATGCAATTTCTTTTTCCATTTTCACTCATTCATTCTTCTTATGTTGTTTACAGGAAGTTGCATATGGTGTTACAAAGCTATAGTTTGTGTAGTGCCTCTCCATGATTCACCCTACTAGTATTGTTTGTGGTCTTGCTTTCGACCTTGTCTTGTGAATAGGTAGGGTTTGGTATTTGGTTTATCTGATTTAAAATTGTTTGATTGATGCCTTGGCTATTTGTTGTATTAAATAAAATTATTAAATTAATAAGGTACTCGTGAAAAATAAATATGTAATATGTAATTATAGTTTATGATGTTTGTTTAAATGATGTTTTGGAAATAATTGATTCATTAAAATAAATTATTAAGTTAAAATATAATGTAGTGCCAAAGTTAGAAAAATAAAATATTATTAAGATGGGTATAAAGTTGACTATTAAATATAAATACAATTAGAGCAGGTTTTGATAAATAAATAAAATTAGAAGTGGGCAGCTTAAGTAATAAATAGAAAAATTAATGGGAAAAATGAATAGGTCAAAATATTCAGTTACAATTTCTAAAATTAGGACAGGTGGTTTCAAGCCGTTATTGAAATTAATTATTTCTAAGAAAGAAACTGACAAAATGGAAGGAAGATTATCTTGCTAGAAATACACTCATATTAGAGTAGGCATTATGAGCTCTCACAACTCTAGCAGTAGCAATCCATAGAGGCATGAAGGTTAGTTGGGTGCTTCATACCAGTTGAAGCTATACATGTGTAGAATTCATGTTGGAAGAATACCTCACTACTCATTGTTTCTGGATTGTGGAAGAATGAATAAATGGCTATTTCTCAAGTCAAAAAATTATAGAATCTTCTTATATAATTATGTTTTCACTAGAGTAGTTGGGTTCTTTAAGAGTATAATCTCATTGTCTTTAGTACAGTTGCATAATATGAATTTTAGCTTGAATTTTGTTTTGGGGTTTCTTTAATGGTTAAATATTTTAAAAACTATGAATGAAGTTGCAAAACATTAAACCCAACATAAACATCTTTATATACTCTGGTGGAAAACATAGATTATTAAGTGTGCAAAGAAATAAATTGGGCATGACACAAATATTTCTTTAATTTATAAATAATTTTCTTCTGAAGATTATTCATAATCCATTAGTTTGTGTCCCATGAATCTCCTCACAAATGTAACTATTGGGAAAATCAACCTCTATGTTTTGCACATGTGGAAAAATAGAATATTATTAGAAATTGTTTTTAAAAAATATGAGTACACCAGATATTGAAGTCCTTGATCCAAAATAAAAATAAAATAAAAAATATACATACAAAAAGAGTTACGTGTTATATGGTCTGCCTATGTCTGAATTGTAATTGATTTGACTTTCAAACTTGATTAAGGAAAAAATATTTCATAAAAAACTATCTAACCAAATGGAAGAACTAGATATCAAAGGTAAAAATCTAAATTCGAAAGAATTATAATTTTATCCTTCATGAAAAAAGAGTTATGCATTATGATGAGCCCAAAATGTGCTCATAGTTTGGATATTATGATGAACTTTTAATACCTTTACATTTGTTATTCATGGTTGTTTAAACTCTTTTGAAACCTTTTATTGGGATATCCTATAGCAAAACACTTTCATGTTCCTGCAGCCTATTGTGTTGTCTTATCTACATTTATTACCTCGTTGACTTCCTAAATGACTGGTATATCGCATATATTTTTTGAATGATGAAATAGATTTAAATATGTGATTAATGAACAGATATTGTGTATGTTCCATGCGCCTTTTCTTTTGCATCTATTACCTTGTGTTTCACAGGTTGTTGAAGAAAGTATGATCGATTCAAGCGCAGCCGATCTCGGCCTTGCAGTAAAGTCTATTTCCTGCACGACTTCGAGGAAGCTTTGGTGAAGACTCTTTGACCGAAACCGTTGGGAAGGATTTTTAATGACAGTCAATCTGGAAAGAGTGGAGCACTAGATTCTCTCTGGATCAGGTTGAATGGATAAATTCATTTATGAAGTCTATTCCTTGATTTTGGGATACACTTTACTTCCACGTCTTTCTTTGTTAGGGTTAGTTAGTTAGTTGTTCTCCTAATTTTAAATAAGTGCTCCTCCTACGTGAGTGAGCAAGAAGGAGATGGTTAGAAATTAGATAGAAGCATAGTGATAGGGAGATAACAGATATCATGTAAGAGCCAGTATGATAATAATAAAAAGTAGAATCGGTATGACAAGAGACAGAGTTCATTGTTAGTTTTCATATCAACTAAGCAATGTATACCATTCTGAGTTTATGAATAAAGTTTGATGAAGTTATGAGTTCAGCACTTGCATAATTAGTAGATGCTTGCTAAGGGGGCCCACTTAGTAAGTATCTATAGCTAGTTAGTTAGCTATTCTTTTTCTGTTGATCATCAGTTAGATTTCATCTTTAAAGTTTTCGTACAAACTTAGTCTTGTATTGCTCCTGCAGCATCAAGAATCCATCCCTGTGCCTGTTCCTGTAGCATAAGGCTAGTTCATAGTTTGAGTCTCAGTCATAGCGGTTATGATTTATGTTTTGGTTAAATCATGGTTGAGTTAAAAGAACTTTGCATTTCCTTCTTATAGCGTAGATAGAATTCTTTTCAAATATTTATTTCTGTTAAGTTGTGACCGAAACTAGTTCTTAGTGCATATATTGTGCTGCGCCATTCAAAGTATACATTCCTTGGTTTGACAAGTAAATGAACGTCCATAAAGAGATATTGGTCACCTGTCGGAATGTCCAATTCCCAGGATAGGTTTTACTATGGTTTTCATATCCTTTTGTGGGTGCGACCACATTATACGGTGAGCGTCACTCCTTAAAAATGTTGTTTTATGAAAAAAACTAGTTTTCGAGGGAGATGGAAAAAGAGGTGCAATCTGATTCCAAAAATTTGAAAAAAATATATTTAGAATCTACAGAAAAAATATCACAAAATTCTAGTTTGCATCATCTTCAAATTCCTCACAGTTTAGCCGCTATAGGTGCCCGAAAGTGAAGATTTAGTTAGAAAAAATTATTTTAGTGTCCAGTTTGGCCAAAAATTGTAAACACTATTGTGGGATCACCAATGGGGTTATCGAACCAATCTCTTCATTGAAGGGTAGGGCCATCTTACTATTTAGGTAGATGTGTGGGGGTCCACCGTAAGTTTTTGGTTTGCAAAAAAGTGCTTGAGTGATGCTTATACTCATTAGTTGGCGGCCAAACATTTGAGGGGGACTTCCATGACCATTTATTCTTTATATATTTTGTAAGCTTGTTTAAGCTATGTATGTATCTTGTATCCATTTATATGGGAATTGTAAATATGAAATGTCATATAGAAATTATGTATCATCATTATTTGAATTTGTAAGAGAGGGGGACCACCATGTGCAAGGCCCCAAGTCACAAAGGGCCAAGATGCAGAAGGTTTCCCTAACATACCTCAGCTTAACGGGGTGTTAGCATATGAGGATGAGAATGATGTGGACTATGAATTCCTATAACCACTCTACAATCCCAAGATTTGAAATGAGGCTAGGTGAGTTGGTTTTCGAGCTCAACACTGTATCTTGGATAGCTTTCTATCCAAGGACGAGAGCACAGTTTCGGGATGATAGCACGACGCACTGGCGTGTCTCAGGTGCACTGGAATTCGTATGATTAGAGGACCAAAAGTACAACGTGAACTATCAGAAAACAAGCGAGCAACCTAGCTAGTGACTTCTAAAAGAGAAAAACAACACTATGAAATACGAGAAGCACAAACAGATGTGATAAAACAAATATACCAAAGCTAGGGTGACAAAGATGATTTCGTAGAAGAGCCTATTCGCCAGCTAGCTCTGCAAAGCACACACACCTACACATAGAAAGAGGAAAATGTTGGGTGGTTGTATAGGGGCC
>VDFB02348762.1:0-16804 GCA_007258455.2 Sequoia sempervirens
AAATCCCACCCAAACACACCCTAAAATGGGTGTCCTTAGTTAAGGAGGACTCATTCACCACCTTGGGTGAATGGGTCCTAACATAGTTAACTGGGACCAATTTCAAGGATTATGAAATATTATGCAAAAAGGGGGTCCTAGGACATAGTGAGGACCCATTTGACAGGTGGTGAATGGTTCCCAATTCACCATTCTAAGACTCAAATCTTGCCAAATTAAGTGTTATGCAACATTATTAATGAGTGTCAGGATATATCCTTCAAAAAATGCAATAAATAAGGCTTGGATTTGAATTTAAGGAGCCAATTAAGCTCTAATTAACCTCAATTAATTAATAAATCCCTAGATTAGTGTGAAAGTGTAGGAAAACACTTTACAACATCCTAAACAAGGCACAATTTAGTCTATTTTATCATTAATTATCCATTCCAAATTAAGTGTGAAAAAGGATTACTTTTTTCGACACTACATCAGTTAACTTTCTTTAATTGGCCCCTTTAATTCAAATCCAAGCCTAATTAAGTGTAAATTCTGAGGGATAAAACCTGAAATTCATAAATTCCATTTCAAAACACTCAACTTTGGAAGATGTGTGTCCTAGGTAGTGACCTAGGACACATTTGCTATAGTGGGAATGACTCCTAACTTAGATCTATGATGAGGGGGCAACCCAAGACATAGAAAATAACACACAAAACCAGAGAATGAATTTTATTATTCAGAAAATTGAACTTCTTACATGCAAAGGATCTAAAATCCTTAAGTTATACAACATATGCAAGCTACAGAAAATTACAGAATAACCCCTTTTGCAGTATGCGAACTTGTCCCCAAAAAGCTAGAGCTTATTCCCTAAAAGCTACCCAAAAATCAGAAACCCCACCCATAAATAGAACTCCTTTCAATTTTGGAGCCAAAACAATATTCAAATTTTAGTTTTGGCAGTTTGGCATCAAAATTACAACTTGGAGTTCAAATTTCAAAATTACATTCGAAAATTAGCACATTCTAGAAAGTGTGCCAACTTCTGGGAGCCATAACTTTTGATCCGGGACTCCATTTTTTGAACCGTTGGAACCGTTGGAAAGGTCTTGGAGTCAAGAACGTGCTATAAATTTTTCACACCAATTTTAGTGAGTTTTGGGGCTATTTCAGGACTGTTTAGTGCCTCAAATCTAACCTAGAAGGTTTTCAAGTGCAATTCTGGGAGACTAAAATTGTAATATCTTCTAAATCGGGAATGCTATCGGCCTGATTCTTTCACCAATGTTATTATTTTTTCGTTATAAATCCTCCCATATAGACTTTGTCCCAAAATACCTTCAAATTCAAATACCTACTAAAAATAGCAGCTGACCAGAAAAAAATAGAAAAACAAAACTGAATGTTGGGAATTACATTAGGACAAAAAGAGTATCTAGAAATGCAAAAACATCTAAGAACTACCAACATGAAATGTAAATCCATTTATTTAGGTGATGAAGGATTTCCCATACACTAGTGGATGCTCCTGCATCAATCTAGGACACTAATTTTGCATAATGTTTAACATTTACTGATGTGTGTCCTAGGTAAGTGACCTAGGACCCATTCACACTAGGGTGAATGGGTCCTCACTTATACCTAGGAACTCCCTTTGGAATATTTTATTGGTGGTATTTTAATGAATTCAAATCTATAATTCAATGTTGGCTTGTGATATTTAAATTTTTGGAATTAATCTTAAAATACATATAAATACAAGGTCATTTCACTAAGTTCATCCTAGAGTTTTTATGCAAGCATCCTAATAGAAAACTTATGATCAAGAGAGAATTCAAGAGAAATTTCTAAGGCATTCAAGAGAAGATTTGAAGAAGATTATTAGAACAATCAAGATTCATTCATCATGTCAAAGATTCATTGCATCATGCATTTTATTTGAGCTCATATGTTGATGTAGTATTCAAGATCAATTCAAGCATATTCAAGGAATTATCTCTAATCAAGCTTCATGATCAAGATCTACATTCATTGAGGCCACTTCATGCAATTTTGCAGATTTGTACTCCAAGGTTTGAACTAAGGTTTGCTGAGTTGTTACATAGATTTGTTCATTCATCATTCCTTCATGCTTTTCTATTTCATTTCATGGTTTAATAACCAAAACGTGGTTTGACCAAGGAAAACCCCCATCACCTAAAAAATAACATTTTTCTCTCTTTGATGTGTGATTACAGATTTTAAGTTGAAGATCATTTGAAGAGAAAAATTGAAGAAAGTTGCAAGAAAAGTTGTCAAATCATGAAAGCTCTTCTATAGGATTTATTTCTATCTTTCCAATAGTGAACAACTAGAATTTGGGAGTGCAAACTGAGCAGAAGAGAACCCAAAAAGCATTATCTAGGAGCCCTAGCCAAGACCCATTTAGCATAGGATGAATGAGTCCTTAGTGAGGTCTGAATAAGCATCTTTGGTGACAGTTACACATTATTCTCACCTTTTCAAATCTGCATTTTGATAGTTATTCCTATTAGTTTTCAGATCTATCTTCTATAGCATGCATTTTGAATGAAACTAGGGAAATAGGTGCATCATATTCAACTCATTTTGATAACACCCTATTTTCATATAGATCATTTTGGTGAACCTGATTTTGATCATTGCATTTTCTAATTTTGGATTCCTTTTTTTATCCTAGATTTAGATCTTGAATTCATTTGCATCTCTTTGCATTGAATTAGGTATCATTTAGGGTTTCTTGTCTTTATAGTTCATTTAATGGTTTAAGATTACATATTTTGCATTCTTTAAATATGAAAAATACAAAAAAATCAGTCATCTTGCATATCATTCTCTATATAATGCATTTGCATTTGAAAATTGAAACAAAAATTGCATATCAAACTAGCTTTTATAGGTTGTCATTTTGTCATAATTTGCACTTGTATTCCACATTGAATACATAGAAAATTGAAACTAAAACTTGTTGTAACAAACCAGAATCTGAATACCACTTAAAACACTCAAAAATCTGTAAAAATTTATTTCAAAACCCTCATCTAGGACCCGTTCACCCTAGTGTGAATGAGTCCCTGATCAAGTCACATTTTAGTTTTTTGGGCATTAAAATATTCATTTCTATATTTTTGTTATTATTTACATAATTTCTATTTCATCAATTTTATCATATCTAGCTTAATTTAATAAAGTTAGTGCATTGTGTGATTTTAAAATTGCAGTTATAAGACTTCATTTTTAGATTTTTGCATAGTGTAATCAGCAAATTACCTTGTTTAAAATCTAAAAATTGCATTTACATAGTGCATTCTACATCATTGCATTGCATTTTACCCTCTTTTCATTTTGGGTTGGCATTGAGTTTGTAAAACTTGTATGAGCTTTACAACTTGGTTTCCTATTAGCAATATTGTTGTGAGACATAGTTCGAGGCTCATGTCATCCTGTGATATACCATTGTCGTGGATCTTTGGTTTTCTAACTATTTCTCATAGTGTTGATAATCAACCCTCTATAAATCATGGCATGCATACCTCATTTCCAATGACTTCCTTAACTACAACCAATGTGCATGATATTTTTCATATCCCACAAGAAAACATAAAAAGAATGGATGAAGGCCTAGAAACATTACAAGACTTTGTGCTTGCTAAAAACATGGACACTAGTATCGTTTCTAATTTACAAAATTTAAGGGAAATGCTTAAAACTAAACACAAAATACAATTTTTTTGTAGCCTTAGTTGCTTCCTTCATGAAAACCTAAACAATCAAAAGAATGATACCATACATGCCTCGGTCAACTTTTTTGAAGCTAAACCTCATAAGGACTCAAGCAAAATACCCCTTGATATTGCTTTCTAAAAAAATGACATAATCAAACATGCACCCGATGGTCCTGTTTACATAGTTGGAAGAATCAATGACAAGCCTACTAATGGGATATTAATTGATCCCATCTGTGTAGAGAACATGATCACTAAAGAATTTATATTTGTGTATGAACTTTATCAATACACATATGAAAGACCAAAAGCATGGATTAAAATGAATAATGGTTTTTCTTACCCTACAATTGGCTCAATAAGTCTCCATGGACCAATTTCATGTGAAGTTAGGATATCCATGGATTCACTCCATGAATTTCATCTTGTTGGTTGTGCATAAATTTTTAAACTTTCCCTTTGGAATTGAGATATTTACTATCTATCATAGTGGCTATAATCATGTGTCTTTAGATGGGAACTTTTCATTGGATTTCTTTTGGCCTAATCCTATTGAACCTATTAGACCTTGTCAGAACTACTTTTTCAAAGCATATCAAAATTTTAAGGTGAAGCACATAGAAAAATTATCCCTTAGAAATATGCCTCAACCCGTGATTGAGCCACCCATCCTTGAAAAAACCATGATTGAACCAAAATCCCTTCCAAATATCCAACAACAACCTATTATAAATCCTCCTACCATCTCCTACAAGAGACCATGAGATAATCAAAACAATCTCGTTGTGCCTCCTAAAATCAAACAAGTTTACAAAGCTAAAGAGAAAGTAGTTGAGCAACCTCCCTTGGTTCCTTTTGTTCCTCCCTTAAGGGAAAAAAAGAATCCTATGGTTGACAAATCTGCTCCTACACAATCATAAATCAACAATAGATTACAAAGAAACTGAAATGCTAGAGAGCATAGGTATAGACATCGTGCTATTGCTTATGTGTTACAAATTAGAGAAGAAAAGAGCAACATAGAAAATAAAAATCCAAACTTATCTCCTACAAGGCATGATGTCTCTTCACCCTCACTACAATGTAAACATGAACAAACAACTTCTATGGATATTGTCATTTGACCTCCCATTGTGATAATTTAGATGATGACATTGAAATTACAAAGATTGATGAACAGGTGCATAATGAGTTGAATTCATTATTCTTCTCTTCCATGAGCTTAAATGATGATTCTCCTAAAAATATTGTTGAACTTGGTGCTTGTCCTATTTTGACACTTTCCATTGTCCCTTTGGCTAGTTCATCAGCTTTTGTATATACTGATCAAGATTGGGATGCAGATGACCTACTATAGGTTAACTCGCATGTTCCTTACTAGTCTTTTGCATTTTTTTCATTTTTCATGTTTCTTTATGTGATTACATGTGCGTAGTGTGATCCCCTATACTGAATCATTTGATGTATCTCTCTTTTTTTGTATTCCTCTATATGTATCTACATTCCTCTATATGTCGTAAACATTTATCTTTTTTTTGCTTGTCTTGTGTTTTCCTTTTGGGGATGATGCAAGGCATAGAGACATTTAGGTCTCTTCCATGTTGAACCAAAAGGGTTTTACTTCTTTTTTTTCTCTCTATGTCATTCTTCTAGTTCTATGAGTATTTGGGGAATGATGACATTTCTCATCTCTATAACAACATTATAGCCAAGATTTACTAACCCTGAATCCATAGATCCCTTATGTATTTTTGGGGGAAACCCCTCCTTCCTTTTTCATGATGTAGCTTCATTTTAGAAATATATGACTTGGCATAGGGAATTCTGAGTAATATCTCATGTAATAGGATTGAATAGTGGCTTCTTTAAAGAAATTGTAAACAACAATGGTGTTAGCAACCGCTTTAAAGTGGGGGCATACATTGATAATATCTTTCGACATATCTCATGTTTCATGGTGCAATTTTATTTATTCTTGTGATGTGTCCTTTTATTGGTGGTGTCATTGGGTTTGGTGTCCTCCAAGAGTGTGATATTTCTTAGTATATGACTTTGTGATATTTCTCTCTTAGTGGTGATGTGATGCACTGCATTCCCTAAGTTGTGAACCTTTAACTCTTGACTTGTCCTCTCTTGGAGACATTAGGCACGATGTTCCCTAAGAAGAAGACCTTACATGAACTAAAAAAATCCCTTTAACAAAAACAAAAACTTTTACTAGTATTATTTTTCATAAGTGTTAGCATAACACAACTTGTTAGACTTATGAAGCTCAAAACCCTAAATTCAAGGCCACGAAGCATAATGCACCTTTCTTTCTAGTGGATCCTTGCCTTATTCATAAGTGTTTAGCATAACAACTTGTTAAGCCCTATGAAGCTCAAACTCTAAAACTCAAAGCCACCAAGCAACACACACCTTGCTTGCATGTGGAGCCTTGCCTAGCATTATGGTGCCTTATTCAAGTTTCGAGGATAGCTTTGATATGGTATGGGAGCCTAATATGATTCTCTCATTTTCCACCCTTTTGGGATACTCACCTAGTGGATATCCTAAGGTTCCACTACCCCAAAGTGAGTGTGAAAAAATGAATTTGATGTCTTAGATGTGTTCCACATCACATTGGACCATCTAGTCTTGATCTTCTTGGTCTTTTATGTTGTATTATTGTATATCTTTGTCATTGTTGCATACATAAGTTTATTGAATGTCTAATTTAGTGTGAGTTTGACATGGGGTCATTCTCTCACTAAAGTGGGGGGAAAATGTAGTGTAAGAAAAAGTATCCCTTTTGAATAATTAATTTGTAAATAATATAAAATAAATGAGCTTAATTATTCCTTATTTTAGTGTTGTAATATTTTTTTCATATTCACGTTAAGTATAGGGCCTTTTTAAATTAAATGGACTTAATTGTTCCTTATTTAGGGTGTTGTAAGGTGTACCTCTACACTTTCACATTAATCTATGGATTTATTAATTGATTGAGATTAATTTTCCTTAATTGGCCCCTTTAATTCAAATCCAAGCCTAATCAAATGCAAATTCCAAGTGATAAAACCCAACATTCATAAATGCCATTTCACAACACTCAAATTTGGAAGATGTGGGTCCTAGGTAAGTGACCTAAGACCCATTCGTCATAGGGTGAATGGGTCCTCACTTAGATCTAGGACCATAATTTTGTATAATGTTTAACATTTACCAATGTGTGGCATAGGTAAGTGGCCTAGGACCCATTCAACCTATGGTGAATGGGTCCTCACTTAGACCTAGGACCCCCATTTGGAATATTTTTTTGGTAGTATTTTAATTATTTCAAATCTATCATTCAATGTTGGCTTGTGATATTTGAATTTAAGGAATTAATCTTTACATATAAACACAAGTTCATTTCACTAAGTTCATCCTAGAGTTTTTATGGAAGCATCTTAATAGAAAACTTATGATCAAGAGATCATTCAAGAGAAATTTCTAAGGCATCAAGGGAAGATTTGAAGAATATTGTTGCAGCAATCAAGATTCATTCATCATGTCAAAGATTCATTGCATCGAGCATGTTGTTTGAGATCATATGTGGTAGTATTCAAGATCAATTCAAGAATATTCAAGGAATTATCTCTAATCAAGTTTCATGATCAATATCTACATGCATTGAGGCCACTTCATGCAAGTTTGCAAATTTGTACTCCAAGTTTTTAATTTAGGTTTGGTGAGTTGTTGCATAGATTTATTCATTCATCATTCCTTCATGATTTTCTATTTCATTTCAAGGTTTAATTACTAAAACAAGGTTTGACCAAGGAAAACCCCCATGACCTACCAAACAACATTTATCTCTCTTTGATGTGTGATTACATATTTTAGGTTGAAGGTCATTTGAATAGAAAAATTGAAGTTGCAAAGTTGTCAAAGTTGTAAGAAATTTTTTAAAATCATGGAAACTCTTCAACATGATTTATTTTGGGCTTTCCTCCATTGAACAACTGGAATCTAGGAGTGAAGAGTGAGTAGAAAAGAACCCATAAATCATTTTCTAGGAGCCCTAAGCAAGACCCATTCACCATAGGGTGAATGAGTCCTCAATGAGGTCTAAAAAAGAATCTTTGTTGGCAAGTACACATTATTCTCACCGTTTCATATTTTCATTTTGATAGTTAGTCCTATTAGTTTTCAGATCCATCTTCTATACTATACATTTTGAATGAAACTAGGAAAATAGGTGCATCATATTCAACTCATTTTGATAAAACCCTATTTTCATATAGATCAAAACCATTGATACATTTCTTTCAAAAGATAGTAAGGTGATAATAGATCCCTCATTGATAGAATATCATCAACAAGAAGTCAAATTCATTGAGGTTATAAACACAATTAACTATTAGATCTCATTTTATTATTGGACCTCCTAAGTCATCTATCATTATAGAACCTCCTAAACCTCATAGCCATATCCTAAACTTTGCAAAGCAACTTACTAGTAATCATGTGTCACAAAAACCTATCATACTATATACACATAAACACTAAAAATAATAAGAAACCAAAATAAAACACCAACATCCTTCCCATTGTATCAACCATATATTCCACCTACACCTAATATCTAGAAGTGTAATGTTAAATAATATGACCTTGTTGAACAACTTCGCAACACTCCTCCTAAGATATCCTTGTGGGATTTGATTTAAACATCACCTATTTATCATAGAATGCATCAAAATGCTTTACAAATAGTTGTTATTCCTTCTAGTGTGCAACCAAATGATGTGGAAGCTTTGGTTGAGAATATGAATCCACCTAATTTGGACATTATCTTTCATCAAAATGAATTTCCTCTTTTGGAAATGCAAAAAAAATGATGCTTTGATGATAATTTCTACTATTAATAGGGTTGCAGGATTAGATGTACCCTTGTTGAAAATGGTTTAGGGATTAATGTTTGTAGTGTAAAAATTTTGGATAGAATTGGAGCAGACAAGACTAAGATTCAACCCATTGATTTGTCGATCAAAGGTTTTGATAGCATGGAAAGACAAACCCTTGGTGTGATAATGTTACCTATTAAAGTTAGTAAGGTTGTGTTGCAAACTCCCATCCATATCATGCCAATGATCTTTCATATAATCTTCTCTTTGGTAGACAATAGATTCATAAAATGAAAGGAGTGTCGATGCTTCATTTTCTAATGAAATACACTTACAAAAATAAGGTTTACATGATAAAATCTAATCCTAAGTCTGAACATTGTTTACAAACTAAAATAGGAATGAAGAATCCTCTTATAAAATTGGCACCAACTACAAAATTGGAACCTTTACAAGTTAAGGATAAAAAGGAGTTCCTTTCATCGGTGAAAAAATTGTTGGAAGATGATTGGTGTTCATTTTATTTAGCACATACATTCATGGGGGAATACAAGATTATGCAATAAAAATAAGGGAAAGAGAAAGAAGCTTCAATGATGTCAACATAATCTATTATTGAGTCATCAAAAGCATCTAAATCTAAAATTTCTAGTAAGGAGGAAAACACAAATTACACATCCACTTATGATGAAGATGATCATGAAAATCCACTTGTAGTGTAGAAGAATGTATGCCTTTACATTTTCATACTTGTTTGGGCCTTCCCTTCTAAAATTGAACTTCTTCATGCCTTATTTGGTCCTATTTCGCATCCACAAGCCTTATTTAATCCATTTCTTTGGGGATAATCCCGACACTTAACTAATGATCAATCATAAATATTTTTTTTTGGGTTGTGTGTTCTATATTTAGTGATATGTGACTCATACACCACCTTGGGTGTATGGTTCCCACCTAAGTTTTAGGGCTTGAACCTGAGTTTTGCATTGAACTTAACATTCCTTGAAATTTGTGTCCCAAGCCTAGGATATTGGGACTCATACACCCCAATTGGTGCATGAGTCTCCCTTTAGCCTATACCTATTTTGAATTCAATTCTTGGTGGTATTTTATTCTCCTAGATCTTATGTAGGCTTGTAGTGTTGTAATTGTAGGAAATTTGGCATAAAAAAGTATAAATACAAGGCTATTCAACATATTTTCTCCTAGAAATTTGAGTATTCAAGCATTATAGCAAATTTGTAATCAAGTAGATTTCAAGAGCATTCAAAAGCTGATTATCATGCATTTTGGAGCTATATTCAAAATTCAAGCATCATGTCAAAGTATTCATGCATCATGTGTGTTTTTGAGCTAACATTTGTGATGTAGGGTTTCATGATTCAAGAAAGCATTTAAGGGCAATATTTCATATCAAAAAAAAAGAGTCAAAATCTACATCATGCTAGCCATTTCATAGAAGATTGAGGCCTTTATTCCAAAGGTTTGGTGAGTTGCAACATTACATAATGTTCATTCATCATTCCTTCATTCTATTTCAGTTCATTTCAAGGTTTGATTACCAAAACGAGGTTTGACCAAGGCAAAACCCTATCCACTAACAAATCAACATTTTTCTCTCCTCCAAATATGTGATTGAAGATCTAGGTGATTTGGAGCTTGAAGATCCTTTGAATAAGTTTTTAAAGTTGTAAGAAGTTGTTATCTTCATGAAAAGTCACTTACATGCTAGAATTCAAAGTTTCATACTTGAAGATCAAACATGAGAGAAGCTATAGAAGATCACTAGAGGATAACAGAGTTTCAACCAAACCCTGATACTGGGACTAAATCACCACCTTGGGTGTATTAGTCCTAGTATACCACTTTTCAGTCATTTCATGTAGATCCTAGTTTACTAGTAACAAATTCCAAATTCAACCCAAAACCCTAAACTGGGACTAAATCACCTAGCCTAGTGTATGATTCCCAATTCACACCGAAAGTCATAATTTTGGAATTACGGACCTTGTTTCAAGAATCTCCAATTTTCTAGGTGCCCCTCTGTCCATTCTCAATTTATTATTTTGATTTTAGGTTTCATATTCTAAGTCATATAGTTAGGTTTTGCATATTTCTTTCATCTCTTTCTTTCTAAGAATTTTCTTAGTGGTGAACCCCCTTCTTTCTTTAATCACACCCAAGGAGACCTAGCAGTAACCCTTTCTCTTAATTGAATCATTAGGTTGAAATATCTAGGGTTTCCTTGAATGAACTAAGAGAAAAATAGGAAGGGATCCCTTTTCCCCCTTGTGTGTGCTTCATCTCCTAAAAGGTGGAGCACCTTATTTCCTTGTGTTCATTTTGGTGAACCTGACCTTAAAACCCTTTATTTTTTATTTGGAGTACATTTTAGTCCTAGATCTAGCTTACATTAACTTTGCATTAGATCTTTCATTAGTTAATTTGCATTTAGGGCTTCTAAATCTTGCATTACTAAAAGTGCATATAGGTTACAATTTTTTTGCATCTTGCATCATTAAATTTCATTTCAAATCTATAATTGCATATAGAATATACAACATACAAACCAAAAAACTTAACATTCACTTAGAATTTGCTGAATTTAGTGTCAAAACCCTAATCTAGAACTCATCTTCCCATCTAGGAAATTTAGTCTCAATATAGGTTGTTTTACCTAATTTCTAGGAATAAAACCTTCAAAAACTCTAATTGGGACTTATACACCCCTCTGGGTGATTTAGTCCTGTGTCAGACCTGAAACTACATTTTACAACATTAAAAACCTTGTTTATGTGCTTATGTTTGTTGTTGTTGGATCTCTATTTCATTTTACTGAGTTTCTATTTGATTCATTTCATTGGATCTAGCTTAATTTAGTTTCATTTCAAGTGTGTTTGCAAACATAAGAATTGAAATTAAAGAATATCATAATTTATCTTGTGTCCATTGCATTTATCTTGCATTCATTGATTGTCCCATGCATAAGCTTTACAACTTGGTGTCCTATTTCTAATACTATAGTGAGACATAGTTCAAGACTCATGTCATCCCATGATAGCACACTCATCGTGGATCTTGGGTTTTCTAGATCTTTCACTCATAGTGTTGACACTAGTGCACTTGGTATGGACCATACCCTTAACAACTCTCTACCTTCAAGTAGTATGAAAAGTGTTGAAACAAGGGTTGCTAGTGTCCCTCAAGAAAACATAATCCAAATCCATGAAGAATTAGCAAACCTACAACATCAAGTGAGTACTAAAAAAATTTCCAACACTTCTATTCCTACCATAGATAGCATACATCACATGATTGAAAGTGAAGAAGGAATAGAACTTGCATGTAACCTAGCTAAATTTTTTGGAAAACTTACTAGTTGTGCTCAACCTTCAAACAATACTCAAATCCAATGAGGAACTCAAATTCCTCCTCCTACAACCATTTCCTCTATTCCTACCTATACCAACCCTCAAGTTACAACAATGATGCAACCTACTCATAATGTATTTCCTACCTTGGGTATTTCTATTTTCAATCCTTGTACCTTTGTGGCATATCATGTCATATCTCCTACCACTTTACCTCCCACAAGTATTCCATTCACTTCCATGTCAAACACATATACACCTCCACCATATTCACCTCCATCTCAAAATATAACCAATGACACCATCCTTAACCAACTTTTTCAAAATGTTTCACCCCTTAAAAATAAATTTTCCACCATAAACCAAAATCATAATGGCCAACCATCATACTATGTCAAAATCCCTTATCCTTGGATATATTGAGAATGTTGATACCACAAGGTATAGAGATTCCTATATTTGAGAAATATGGAGGAAAAGGAAACCCTTCTAACCATGTTTCCACTTATACCACCTTATGTAGTGATTTCATCCTTGAAGATAAGCTCTTGGATAAGCTTTTCCCTAGGTCCTTGAAGGATACCACTTTAGAATGGTTTTCCTCATTACTGAATAACTCATTTTTTTCATTCAATGAACTTGTTGAGGCCTTTATTAACCATTTAAAATTGTACATGACTCCTAATATGACATTAGTTGATTTGATGAGATGCAAGAAAAATGATGATGAAAAGGTTATTGAATTTATTTCATGCTACCAATCACTTTATTTCCAAATTGACGTAAAGATTCCCAATCCTCACCTTCAATGAATTTTTATTGAGAGATTGCAAACTAAGATACAAGATAAGCTTGGTGTGATGAAATTCCCTTCCTTTGTACACTTGTGTACTACCCTTCGCGATTATCAAAACTCGGCTATTAGTTGTGAAACAAAACCCACCTCTAGCCATCTTGAAAAGTATGAATCTGCAAACCAAAACAGTTACCAACCTTTTAGGAAATAGAATAAAGTTTTCCTTCAACTTAATCCCCCTCAACCAACTCAACATGTTGATACCCAAGTGGCTGCTATAAAGAAGACATGTCCTTTTGCGTTTAGGGATCCAACTAGATATTTTACTCCCTTACCTAATACCCTCCATAACACAATGTTAAAATTTCTAGAACACAAAATGATCTCCTTACCTCCCATTAAAACTCCTAATCCCAATAAGCCTTTACCTCTGAACTTTAGATTGAATTCCTATTGTTATTATCAGCGAAAAAATGGACATGATATGGAACATTGTAAGCATATTAAACATCTTGTGCAAGACCTCATTGATTCTAGTCAACTTCAAATTGGAGGTATTGATGATCAAGGAAATAAGTTTTTTGCCCCTCCTAACCAAAATGTGTAAATCTTTACCAACCCCATGCCAAATCATAATATTTCATTTATCAAATCTAGTGAAAACAAGAAGAATGATGTGATGAATGTTGACACAGATGATGACAACATGGATACTATTGAACAAGGTCTTATGGATACTATTGAACAACATCCTATGGATGTTATTGAAAAAAGTACTATGGATGGTATGGTTTGATTGAAACACAACCTCATAAGGGCCAAACTAAAAAGCCTCTTGACATTGCTTTCTCATCTAAGGATATAATTATAAATGCACCATATGGTCCTTTTTACATAGCTAGTCGAACCAATGATAATCCCACTAATGGGATATTAATTGATCGTGTCTATGGAGAGAATGTGATCACTAAATAATTCTTACTGATGCATGAACTCTATCAAGAATCATATGATAAACTAATAGCATAGATAAAAAATGCATAATGGTTTTCCTTTCCCTACAATGGGATCGATCACCTTCCTCTAAAAATTGTCTAAACAATTAGATGCTCATTTTCATATAGATGTAGATCAAATTCCATGTGAAGCTTGGTTATCCATGGATATGCTCCATGGAATTTGTCCCATTGATCGTATATAAATGTTTGAATTTTCCCTTTGACAATGTATATTGTTGAAAAAAGTATCTCTTTTTCACACTTAATTTAGGAATAATTAACCTAATAATACCTTAGTTTAGTGTTGTAATGTGTTTTACACATTCACATTAACCTAGGGACCCTTTTTAACAAAGTATACCTAAATTGTACCTTATTTAAGGTGTTGTAAAGTGTTGGAGGAGCCCAAGATCACCAACTAAAAATAATAACCTTCACAGAAAGAGAGAGAGACATGAGGCCATTTCACCAAATAAAAGGTGAAAAATATTGAGATACATAGTTTACATATGATACAAGATTTTAAAGCCATGAAATATATGGCAGGTGTAAAACTACCCGATACGGGAAAGAAACCACCCAAAAGATTAAATAACTAATAAACTAAATGCAATAGCCTAGGTAAACTTAAGCGAGTAAATGGTAAAAACCATTTATTCAACAACCAAGGGTCACAACTTAGGAGGGAATGAAAATGAAAAATGAAAGATGCAACATGGTTAACCTACACAACCATGTTGCTCGCTGCCATTACATTCACAAAAAAAATAAATCTCTACTGCCAACTAGAGAAAGGAGAGAAAACCCTATGGGGAAAAACCCTCTCCAAAAAGAGAAAAGAAAAATGATGCATGGATGGAGGACTCAATCACACCCCCAAAGGAATACATACATCATGTATATACAATCAATGACCCCCCCATAAGAGGGAAAGAGAGAGACTATATATCCCCCCATAGTGTGTAATCACCTGCAAAAATGGTAAGTGCTTGAAGACAAAACATGATCCAATGTCAACAAACAACTTGTCTCCCTTTTGGAAGAAACATAACTTGAAGAGGAAATACAAATGTAAGTACATGCTCCCCCATTCTAATAGGAATTGAAAAGAAAGCATGAAATTGGCTATGATGGTGTCTCGAAATCTGCTCATGTGTCCGCCAGAGCCAACGGAAAATGATGCAGCGAACCAATGGGAACATACAATCACAACAGAAGGTGACAAACAAGGTACCACTACAAACTAATCTTGAACACTCTCTAGAGACTAAGATGGAGTGACAATAGTTGTACCACAACTATCATCAAATAGGAGGGATATACCCTCAAATGTGTCTTCCATGTTAGAAATGTGAGATTCCACGAACAATGAACCAATGTATGACAAATAAGAATCCCAATTAAGAAGACAATGAGATACTGGTTGTGATGAATCACTGGATGTGCACAATGAATCATCAACACAAGATGAATAGTCCTACTAAACAAAAATGATAGGATCCTCAATCAATGACTTTGCACAATGAATCATTGAAGGTGAAGGTACATCAACTATCCCTGATGGAGAAGGAGCTTCTAAAGAACCCTCATCATCCTCATCATCAAGATGTGCAAGGTGTTCCAAAGAAGAAAACTCTTGTAGTGTATCATAGTCATATGGTATATTATCTAAATCATCAAGAGGTACAAGACAATCTAAAGTAGGATCATCTAGGAAGGGTGGAGTATCAAGATCTCCATATAACTCCCAAATTTTGGTCCATAGAGCATGAGGACACTCAATGTGTTATTATCAAATTGAAGAGCAATCACTCTGAAAACATGATCTCTTTTGGAATGCTAAACAAAATTCTTGCTCCAAGAAGTACCAATTTGAGGAACAAGACCATATAGGTATGGCAAAAGATGAAGCCATTGCAAATGCTTCAAGATACCATCTCTCCATTGTGTATAGTTCCCCCTTTTCAAGATGATTAGAGATGGGTGAAATGAAAAAACCATAATGACAAGATAATTCTCCAAGTTTACAAAGACATGAAACCTTCAAACAACAATTTGAAACTCCCAAATACTACAAATGAAGCCTTTCGAAAGCAAAAAAAATGTAAATAAAAGGCTGAAAATCTGAAAGATTTGAGAAAAATAGAGGCACCTTTACACATAATCCACCATAGACCAATCTAAAGATCCTCCAAACATTCGAGTAGACTTGATTAGAACAATGTTGGCGAGGAACAATTTTCTCACACACATGAACCTTTGCTTGCACCATGGTGAGCCTTTTCTCACACTATCAATGTGAAACAAAAGGTATTTAAATAGTTTGAAAACTCCCCATGCAGCCAATGTGGGATAAATTTTCCCATAATAGGTTCAAAAAACTTTAGGGCCCACCTCCACTTCATGCTACTCAACAAGGTTGAAACCCTAAATAAATCACTACAAAATTTATAAACTATAAAGTTTAAAAAATATTTCCTCCAGATCACGCCTTCAATCTGGATGAAGTCACAAGCAACCCTAGTTTCCTTTGATTACAAATATGGTGAGGACTAAAATTGGACAAGAGTGCTCTAGGATGATAAGAGATTATGTGAGAGGTGAGAGGTGAGAGGTAAGAGGGCTCTCTGCAATCTCAAGATTGATCACTTTCAATCTCCCACAAAAGGGCCAAAAAAAGTGACGCCTAAGAAAATCATGCCTCACAAAATTGTTCCTTCCAATGAAGTCAGGATTCATGAACCAAAAAACATGCCCTCTCAAAATAAAAATCATGACCTCTCAGTAGAAATCGAGCCCTAAGTGTGGCCTTTGGTGCAGGAGCACCTTGTTCAGTAAATGCCTTTCATAGGAAAATTTTTAAAAATTGAATGTTCAAATGTAAAAACATTTTAAAAGGTCTTGAGAGGTCATAATTAATGTATTTGAGGTCTCAAAATAGGTCTCTAGGTGGTCAAGGGTGTAAACAAATGCAAAAGTTGTCTATTTGTTGAAAAAGATGTAAAAAGTGCAAAGTTGTAAAACTTGCAAAATGCAAACAAAG
>VDFB02348763.1:0-17569 GCA_007258455.2 Sequoia sempervirens
AGTTCTTAAAAAGAGGCACATCCCCTCCAAGTCCCCAGACATTGGGGTCGTCACCCAGACCCCTGAGACACATTCCTGTCGAACACTGCCACACAGTGTTAAAGCAGGCATCAGCCCAGGGGATAAATTACCCTGCTGCGTTAAGACAGCTTTAAGGGCTAAATCCCCACACCTTGTTAAGGCAGCCTACAGCCCGGAGGACAAACTCCACTCCACATTAAAGCGGCCTGCATCCTATAGGATAGAGCTTAATTGTTGATATTTCAACCCTTGGGCCTATAGCGCGGAGAACAACTCCACAAGGTAGTTAAGGCTGGATACAGCCCGAAGGTTGATGTTAGTAATCGTTGTGGAATTTATTAAACGTTTAAAATTCGATTGTTTTCATTAGTAATTCCCTCGTACCATGAAAATATCATGCTAATTAGTTTTTTTCGTACCGATATTCGTTCTACTTGACTGATTTTACTTTTTCTGTCGGATTGATATCGTGTGCGTTGAAAAATCAAGTATTTTATCATACAGAACGGATTATTTAGTTCGTCGAAATAAAGAACAGGAATGAGGAAAACAACTTACTCGGCCATAGCGCCCACTAGGATCTAACTCCTCGAACTCTGAATCGGTTTCATCACTATCTTGATCTGATGGAGCGTTCCCCCCGCCTGATTTTTTGTCTACCATATCAGTAAAACTAAATAACCCGCTATGAATCCCTCTTTAAAAACCCTCTGGATCTATTTCCAGCACTAAACGCCTTCAATGCAGCAATTTTCACTTTAAAAAGCAGATTCCTGCTTTGACCGCAGTTCAGTCCACCGATTTTCAATCCAGCTTTCTCCCACGGATCCTCTGCATCAAATATTAATGAAATTTCTCAATCATTTCATGCTCAAAACCAAGAAAAAGCAACTGAAATCCCTTAGAATTCAAAAAAACAGCGAGTTTCAGATAGAAGCCATTGTTTTATAGATCATGTAGGAGAAAAATTGCTTGAATATAGAAATTTTACATCTACTACAAAGCACAGGAAAGATAATTCAAAACAGCATAACTAACTCTAAAGTGGATCAATATCAGCGAAAACACATACCGATTTGAATCGCACAGCAGAAGTAATTTGCTGCTCGCGATCAATGGATGTACAAATTCTTCGTCGTCAATAAAAATCCGTAATAAAGTTACGATCGCGCAATTGATGAATTTTTACGATGTTTTTATTTTTATTTTTTTGGACACAGCGAAAACTTGGCAGATTTTGTGCGAGTGGATGTCACGTGCTCAGAAATACTGATATTTCTGCTGTTTTTTCACTGCAGATATTTTTAAAAAAAATTATATTGATAGGTGTAAAGGTTGAAAAAATCCGCTTTTTTTTTTAATTAAAGTTAAATTATTTTTAGGTATATGTTGGATTGCTTAAATTAAATGATTTTAATGCAAGCTGGCTCACTTGAATTAAATAAATGATTTTTTAATGTAAATTTGGATCTTCAAATTAAATATATTTTTAATACTAAGATTGAATAGTTCAAATTTAATGATTTTTTAATATAATTTTAGGTTGCTTAAATTAAATGGTTTTGTTCAACGTAAGGTTTGATTGCTTAAATATAATGTTTTCATGTGAGTTGTATTTGTTGGTGTGACGGAAAGAAAAAGATTTTTGATCGGTTGTTGTGGGTGATGATATGTTGGTTGGTTGGCTTAGAGATTGAGTATGTTGGGAAAGTCTCATGTAATTATTGATGAAAGAGAAATTTGTGTCAATTCTCACTTGTGAATTAAAGTTATGGGCAAGTGGCATTTAGTATTTGAGAAGGAAAGGTGAAATGGAAAATATATTTAAGATGTTATATGTTGGGGAACAGGTGGGCGATTATTATTGCTAGTCTAAGTTCAATTTTAGGGTGGTTGAGCATCCTACAGTAACATGTGACCCTCTTTATCACGGAGATAAAAAGAGTTTGGTTGGTTTAAGTATAGATTGTAATGGCAAAATTAGTATATTCGTTTAAGTTTTATTTTGGTAGAATTTTTGAATGTAATAGTATGTTGATAAGTGGTGTATTCTTATGTTTGGTTTGGTTCATGGTTCAAATCATATTTATTGATCATTTTCTATATATTTACTATAAACTCATTATTGTACTTTCATTTGCACTCAATTTTATACTTTTGTTCCTAAGCTCAAGATTATCATTTTACCCCCTTTAGTTCATTTCCATATTGTTCAAGAATGACCTAACTCAATCTTCAAGTATACAAGAATGAACTTGAAATTTAAATTTTAAACATCATACCTCCTTTTATGCTAGTCATTATGAATTGACTTTGTGACATGTTATTGTCATGGTACTAGAAGATATTCAATATGCATTTATTTACACATGTAACTACAAGGAGAAATGCATTAAAGAAAACTTCAATTTCTAAAGACAATAAAGAATTATATCTACATCACCATCCTATAGGTCATCTATATGTCTATATGTATGTTATCTTTGTCTCATTCATGACCATTAATTTGGCTTGTCAAAGGGGTTTGGCCTAGGAGAATCGATTCATCTATTGAGTCACCAAACTCCTAAATAGTGTCATTGGACACCACCTTGACAAAGTTCAAATATATGGAAGATGAAGGTGAACAGCGTTTTCTAGCACACATTATGTCAAATAAAACCCGCACAACATAAATCAGATCATGATTAAGATTGAACCCATAACATTCAAACTTGAACCATATGGATTTCTACTATAATGCAAATTTTGAGACAAACATTAGACCAAGGACACTATTTTATAGATAGTGGCAACTAGATTTAGCATGACAGGCAAAATTTCTATGCCATCATTTTTAGAGCTAAGTATTTGTAAGCCTCATTTTTAAATTTTTTTATATTATTAAAATTGTCAATCTGAGTGTAATTAGGTGAATTGTTTACTTATGAACTACATCTATTTAATTGGCCTAGATTATCTATAAAGTGTGATTTATCCCTTTACATTGTTGTGAACTCAACCTTTACTTACATGACCTAAGGTTTTCCCTTAAGGTTTATTCTTCTCCATTGTGTTTTAGGTCTATTTTTTCTAATTGCTTATCTTTCATATTAGATTTACCTAGGATTTGATGATGCTCTTGTGTGGTGATTTATTCCCTACCTCATTTGGGATATTTTCTTACCATTACTTGATCTTATTTCCCCACCTTACATGCTCTTGTATTGGACTTTGGGGTTGCATAATATACATATTTTTAGATATTTTTACTTTTTTAATCATCCCTTAGGTTATGTTGGCACATGCCCTGAAAATATAAAATTTTCTAACTGATGTTCCTTCTTTGTTGATTTGATCCTACTTTGCACATCATTTACTATTAAATAATTCCTTCAATGCCCCCCCTTGGTTAATGCGTGCTTGGTGTTGTGCTTTGCAACCCCTTATATCCTTTTCATGTGCCTAAGGTATAAAAATATCTAAAATTTCTAAGTATGAGGATCTTTGAGTCAATTTCCAACCTTGGGTGTGCTTTCAAGTTTCCTTATGCTAGCATGCCTTCCTTCAATTCTTGATTCACAGTAACTCTATGCTTTCTATTACTTCTAAAAAATGCAAGTTCCCAATTTTAGAAGTTTCTCTCATCTTCAAGGCCAAGGGTGTCAACAAGAAGGTGAAATAAAATTCATCAACAAATCATGGATGGTTAATGACCAACTTTGAGAGTGGGTATTCTCTCCTTCACTTTAGGCTTAGCTTAAACCCAGGAGGGTGTTCTTAGAGGTATGCCTTAATAGGCATTAAAATCCAATAAAATGAATAGCCAAAAATAGCACACGTCAGCTATATGCAAATTGCACTACTTAACCCCAAAGACTACAAAGTCAAGTATGCATAGTTGCAATAGGCTTCTTTATGAGTGACAATGCACCTTTCACATGTATATACATACAACAACAAAATTATCCCATTACAAATAGTTTCATTTTTTTCTTACACAATAATAAGGTTTGAATATATTGAGCACAATTATCTAAATATGCCACATTGAGGGTTATGTAAGATAATTCCCTAGTTAACAATATTGAATTATGAGCAATGTACATGAAACCTAATCTACTTCTTACAACTAATGGTTAACAAATTTTGAATATTTTGGAGGATGATGAAGGTCAAATAATACTTAGACGAATGCCTATCAATTGGTCTAATGAGTCACAATTAACAAAATGGAAAACAAAAGATAGAGACACATAAGCCTTGATCTAGGCATAAAATCCATCATCATGCATGTATTACACATAACTAAGCATGCTTAATAATCTGAAATTGAACTGCATAAATCCAATGTAGAGAACATATGGTTATGGCGATGTGTAATATTTTAAAATACTCTCCCATTATCAAATATTTAATACATTAATGTCAACAATTATGACAAGAGAAAACCTTGATAGGAATTAAGATTCCCTTGAAGATATACAAATAACCCTAGAGACACTTAGTGCATGATACCCAACATAATTTTTTATCCTCATGATGCCTTAGAACTTCACTCCCTTATTGCAACTAAACATTACATAGTTTGAGCCCTAGAAAATCTGGACACCCACAAGTGTCTTGAGAAAACCATCCAAAAAAAGCTAGCTTCATTTCAAAAAATACTAAAAATTAATGGTAGGAGTAAAACTACATCAAATAGATTGAACAAATGTTGTGGTTGGATTTCGAGCACCCTTGGCCACTATCACAGTGTATTGGCATTCATGGCATTTGGTAAGAGTGAAACAAAGTCAACATGACCTTTATATTTTAAAATGGTGCCTTACCTTTAAAATAATATTAATATAATAAATTGTCATTGAAAACTTATCGGGCCCATACTATCGCCATGGATATTGCCAACATTCTTGTCAGTTGTGTGACCCACACTATTTTCCTTTTGACAGTGATTTATTCTTCTATCACAACATACCTTGTAGACATTGACACTCTATGGGGATTTTGAACTAATGTTGGGCTTAGGCATGAGTTTAGGAACCATTTAAAACCCTCGATGTCTTGTGTAGAAGCATAAAAATTTACTAACACTCCCCTTTATTAACTATCAACATTTTTTACTATGTCATGAACCATGTCAAACCCCATGTGTGGTTTATGAACCATCACAAAGAACCAACACAAACTATGTTTTCTCTTTATCAACAAAATAAAGGCACTTAAGAACCCTTTTGGGGGTTTGGGTTGGTTATTCAACTTGTCGAAGCCTTCAAAATATAAAGAAACTAACCCATCAAATAATAAACAAACCAAGGAAATGGGACTTAAAAAAAATGATAGCCCAAAACAAAAATGGGAACAAAATATAAACATAAAATAGCAAGGGGTGACATATATATTTTTTTAACAACCCTAAGACCCCCAAAATACAAATGTAACACCCAACAAACATTAAAAACCTAGTCACATAGGATTTGGAAAACAAACATAGATTAAAACTTGGCAAAACAAAGGTGGCAACTAACCCAAACCACAACAATGAAAATTTAAATTATTTATATTTGGACACATATATCATTAAAATTCTCTTAGATTGATAATATATGATGGAAAAATAAGACCCAAGCTCACAAAAACTAGGACTTACCAAAAAAAATTGGTACTAGTACAAAATTGAGTCCCAACACTTATTTTCTATCTCTTGTAGGCTTTTGAGGTTATCTTTACTTATCTACATCTCCCCATATTCCCCCAACCCTAATTCCACACATGTTAGAAATCCTTGGCTCCTAGTAGCCTTATATCTATTCAAAATTAGGCCTTCAGTGATTCAAGTAATTTGGTACTGCATAAGTAGTATTTTTGAAGTTTATCCCCCAACATCATCTTGCATATTCTATGTCAAACCCTCTAGTTCCAATCTCTTGTAATGTCCCCTTTCTAATTTATTTAAGCTTGAGAGTATTTGGGTCACTTTCTTGTTTTCTTCTACTTTAGGTGACATTTCAAGTTTCCCTATGCTATCATACCTTCCCTTCAAACCCCACTTCCTTGTTTTTCCAATCCTTTGCCTTCTAGAGGCTTCTAGGACTTCTCTTATCTTGACATCCTTTCCCTCAGTTCCTCATTCCCAAAACCCTTGCTCTGTCTTACTCACTAGCATCTTAGACTTTCTCATGTCAATGTCAATTTTCCTTCATTTCCCTCAAGTCCCTCATTCACTAAACCCCTACTTTATCTTACCCATTCGGATTTTAGACTTTTTGATGCAAATAGAAGAGAGCAAGAGTTGTGACCTTAGAGTAGCAGGCAAAATCTAGCTCTACACAAAACATCATAGAAATAGGAGATTAATAGAATCTTTGAGGGGTATCAAAGGAAGTCTAATTCTTTCAAAGCTAAACTAATTTTTTTCTAATACTTAGAGTATCTCAAAAACATGTGGGTAATCCCACAATAATAAGTCCCACTTTTTGGCCAAGATAAATATTGATATCAACATTTTTAACTAAATCTTCATTTTTCGAGACCTATAGCAACTAAACCGTTAAGAATTTGAAGATTGCAAACTAGTGATTTGTGGAGATTTGTGTGTAGATTCTAAATATATATTTTTATCTTTTTTGAAATAAATCATGAATCTTTCTATGTAACTTTTAATAACTAGTTTTTTATTTTTATTTTTATTTTTTATAGTAAACAATATTTTTAAAAAGTAAAGTTTATGTCGTCAACTTTTTTTTAGAAAGGATAAAATTCTAGTTTTTAAAATATAGATTTGTAACATCGATATCTAGTGCATGGGTATTTTTTCATAATTTTTGTTACATACTTTTTAAATTAATTTTTGAAGTTAGGGTAATTATAATTTGGATATAATTTGTATGTCGTCAAGCATAACTTATTGTGTATATATTGAAATTCTTTTTTTAGTGAAACAAGGAACATCAATACCTAGTGCACAAATATTATTTGGATTTTTTAAAATATTTTACTATTTTTCTACTTGTATAGAACGAAGAACTTGATGTTCGGTGAAAAACTTATGTTCAGTAAAAATAAAAAATTGAATACATAATAAATAAAAATATAATAAAATTATACTTGTTGGAAAGCTCGTTTTGAGGAATACGATCTTGCAAATTATCTTGTCAAGTTAATTACATTTGAAGGTCCACCCTAAGGTTTAAAACTGGAATTTATGAGGAAATTTTGAAGCAAACATTAAAAGTGTCTTGCTAAGGTCCTTCATTCAAAGATATTTCATTCCCACAAAAAAAATATAAAAAAACCTTCGAACGAAGGTAATTTCAATTTGAAAATTATCTTGTCGAGTTAATTACATTTGAAGGTCCAAACCGAGGTTTGAAATTGGAATTTCTGAGGAAATGTTGAAGTAGACACTGAAAGTGTCTTGTTAAGGCCCTTCGTTCGAAGGTCCTTTGATTGAAGCTACCTTCATTTGAAGGTATTTCATTCCCACAAAAAAATGTAAAAAATCCTTCGAACAAAGGTCCACCTTCAAATGAAGGTACTTTTTGACATTCCTTCAAACGAAGGTACCTTTGTTTGAACAAAAACCTTCAAATGAAGGTAGTTCAAAAAAAATTGCCACTCCATTCCAAAATTTTCATGTCCCAAATTTGGGACCAGTATTGTGGGATTACCCATGTGTAACAATATAAGTGTCTAATATGAATACAAAAGAGAGCTAAAGTAGAAAGTAGAAAAAATAAAACTAAATTTACAAGAAGTTGGTAAGGTACGGGTCATTGATCACAAGCTAGATAAAATGTTCTTGCATAAAGAATAAAAATCAAAACTACAACCAACTCCAAAACAGTAGAAGGAATCCACATTGGATTTTGAAGGCAAACATTCCTTAATTGAAAAGAGTATTCTAGTGATTTTTTATGAGCTCTCAAGCTAAGAAATTATTTTTTCTAATGAAGTCAATTACAAATTAGCATTATATATATTGAATGTGAATATTCTGTAAGTGAAGATGTTGTTCCAATGGTTTCAAATAATGTCCAAGAAACCCCTATTAAGATTTCAAGCATTGAAAATATGGAACCAATACAATGTGAATGGTCTACAAGACAACCATGTTGATGAGCATGAACCTATGAAGGATTCTTTAGTTGGTTCCTATTCTATGCATAATCTTCATTTATAGAGTGGAAATATTGTAACAAATCTCTCAAGCATGCCTAAATCAACAGTAGAGGTTAATTTTTTTGTGTTGAAACATAGCGTTATTATACAATAAGATATGTTGTACTCAATGCAATCAAATTCAACAACAAATATGAATTATGAATAAAAATAAAATAAATGATAAAAAAAGATGCAAGCCATAACATGAATATTTATGTGGAGAAAATCTTTTGAGAAAACTATCCACATCCAAAGAGACCCAGGCCTATATTAATGATAAAAATAAATCATAATACATGAGCTCATCCCTCTAAACTCCAACAACATAATGACTCTCCAATGAATCGTAGAACAACTTACTCCTACTATAATATCTAGGTGCCAATATATATGAGAGATGAATATAAGATACCATAATGGTATTAAATAGAGGCCAACACTAGTTGTCCAAATCCTTATGGGATATCTCACACATTACCAAAATGGTCAACATATCTTGAATAGTAACTCCTCTTACATTCACCTCCTACATCATAAACACCATAGATTATATAATAACGATAAAATTGACCAAGATCCTAATCCTAAGCACTCCATGTGAAGATTGACCAAATATTTTATAAGATCTAACAATAGTAGATGCTCTTATGCCTTATTATCTTTACTCGATTTTTAATCAAACCCAAATGTAACACTTGACTTAAATGTGATTATATTAACATGTGAAAGGATAAGTAATTAATAAATGATTTTCGTACCACATATAATAAATTATTTTCCTAACACATAGAGGGGCAACTAAATCTACCCTCTTCGTGTTCCTTGGGGACATAACTATTATTTATCTACAACATTAAATAAAATTATTATAATTTGTCTATGATTTGCAAGGTGAATATCACCTAATCTTGACATTCTTCACTTGATATTTACTTTCAATGATATAGTCAAGAAATATAATTAATCAAGATCTTGAAGACGAGAGATCCATGGCCTCTTTGCACTAGCCAAACTTCAATATGCTCCTTGGCTTAGTAAGAGAATTTGCAACATTCTTCGAGGTCTCCACTTTTTGTAACATGACTCTACCACCCTCAATAGTTTCCCAAATAAAATAAAGAAAATCATTGTGTTTCATGTGAGAATGATACATCAAGTTTTTAGCCAAATAGATTGCATTCTTACTATTTCATCCAATTCTCACATGTTTACATTGAAAGACAATACTTGAACATAATATTTCTAACCACATAGCCTCCTTATAAGCATGTGTTGTGACTATGTCTCTATTTATTCGTGGACAATGTAACTCAACGTTGTCATTTGCTCATCCAACTAATTATTCTTCCAAACAAAGTAAATACATAGTTATTGGTGGACCTCTTGTAATCTAGGTCAGGTCAACACAACTAAAATCAACAAAAACCAACAAACCAAGCATCCTATCTACATAACTAGTCCCATGATAACAAATTTAATCATTAGATAATCCTTGTAAATGGTATTTGGTATATTAAAACCACAAACCTTGATGCCCACCTCTTTGTTACTCTCAAGCATGTAAAATTTCGGGTTTTACTTTCCCTCATCAATTTGGTGTCATGTATGTTACATCTTTGATCCTTCCTCCTTCCTACACTGAGTGTTATTGAATCTTGATATTCACTCCTTCATGCATTGAGTATCTCTTAGTTCTGATCATCATTCTCTTTCGCATTAGGTATCTATGATCTTGATCCTTGATCCCTCTAGTATCAGGTATCTCTACATCTTAATCCTAATTCCCTCTAGCATCATGTATCTCTAAAACCGATCCCTACTCCCTTTTGTATTAAGTATCTCCAAATCCTTATCCCTTATCCCTCTAGCATCAAGTATCTTTGAAGATCAATCCTTGCTCTTTCTTGCATTAGGTATCTCCTAATACTAACCTCCACTCCCCATCATGCTTCCCTCTTCTAGGCCTTTATAATTCTCTTGATCATCATCCCTCTTATGAAAGTTGTTAGCAAGGATCCTAATATTTCATTCCATGATGTATTGCTGCTTTTCCTTTCTAGGTCTACAAACCTTTGCATTCCATTTCTTGAACCCCTAATGTTGGACCCTCAAAAAAATACTTTGTAATGTATTGAATGAAATCCATGCAAACAATATCCCAACTCCTAACTCTCTTTTCCTCTTGTAGGTGTACCCTTCAACATGCAAATCCTTGGATCCTTGGTCCCTCTTGAAAATGCACCCTTCAACATGTGAATCTTAGATCAACAGTCCATATTACAAATGCACCCTTTACCATGTGAATCTTGAACCCCCAATCCCTCTTGTAGATGTACCATCTGGCATGCAAGTTCCTCAAACCCATTCCCTCTTGTAGCTGCATCCTTCGATACGCGAATCATCAAACTCCTAGTCCCTCTTGGAAATGTATCCTTTGATATGCAAATCCTTAGACCCCCACTCCCTCTTGTAGTGCACCCTTCGACATGAAAATCCTTAGACCCTTTGTCTCTCTTACAACATGCAAATGCTTGAATCCTTGTTCCCTATTGCAAATGCACCCTTTAACATGTGTATTCTCAAACGACTGATGTTTGAACAAAAAGTCCCACCTACTACCATGCACAACTTGGGATGCCATTAATAACCTTATTTGAATGCATTGAGTTGGATGAAAACTTTCAAACACCTTAGCACATGTGGGCCCCAACTAAGCCTTCAACCTTTATATAAGTTGGGTAGCTTCATTGATTTTCATCTTTTGACCATTTTATCAACAAATCTTAATCTTAGTTTGAGCACTTATGTTTACCTATTGGATTTGAGGATGATAACCCTTAGGTTATAGAGATCATTGGATGAAACCCCATTAATTTTCTTGAGTTTGGAGGGTCAAAACCCTTTTATGATAATATGTTGATTTAAAATTGAAGTTAAGGTAACAATAAACACACAATATAATGTAATAAAAATAATTTTGAAAATTTATTTATATTTTAAAAATAGTATTCATATTTGTATTTGACATGATAAAAATATTGTCATGCTAAATACTATTGGTCAAGAGATTAAGTTTTTATTACTTCTCTAGTTTTAATTTACATAAAGAATACCAAATTATTTTTATTTTAAAAAAATATTTTCTAATATTATATTAATATTTATGAGTCTTTTTAATTAATTATTATTAATTATGTCAAATGACATTATACAGTTGTATTAGAGAGGATGTGAATAATTTCCATACATAAAAATGTCCCCCTTAAATCATGGTATCAACAATAAGTGTAATAGACACATAACGAATTTTACTCCCATGCATTTTTTATCTACAAATTTTAAATTCTTGCAAGTACATTTTAAAGAATTTTCATAAATAAATGGTACCATAAATTTTGTGGAAGAAGTAAAATTAAAAATTTTAAGTTTTAAAATTATGAAAAAGATAGGGTTAATTTTAAGTTTCAAAATTTTGAACAAGGTTAGAAATGAAAAAAACAAAAATCCTTATATAATTTAATTTATAAAGAGCTTTTCTAAATATTTTAAAAGTATCTAATATTTAAAATATTTAGGGCTCAAGCAAATTTAGAAATCCCACATTTACCTACTTAAGAAGCCCAGACTTGACAAATCTGTAAATACAGTTTTAATCGATCAGGTAAAGTGCAGTATGGAAGAAATCAATTCGATGTGGATGACTTGTTGAGTAGCGAAAGAACTTCGCTGACATTGGAGGCCGACGCCAAGACTCTAGGTTATTATGTCGGCCTTGAATGTTAGGTGAGGGTTTTTCGCTCTTTCACCATGCCATCTTGCCGAATTTCTGACAGTGCCTTGGAGAAATCTTAGGTTTGCAAATTTTTGCTTTGTAGGTTTTAACTATTTCTTGTGTTTTTAATCGCCTGAACGCGAATTTTGTTTTAATTTTTTCTAATCGGCATTGTAAGAAGCTGAGGATTGTGTACATAAATACCCTCTAGGCCGGGGTTTTAATTTATTCCCTCATTATAGATCTGGGAAGAATGGCATGTCTTTCAGGTATGCCGCTTGGTATTATCGAGCCGCAGCATCTGATCTGCTTGTTTCTGTGATAAATTAAGAGGGCGTTTTCTATACTTAGTTGTTTTTCACTATGGTGGCGTCTTCTGTGATTCAAGCTTATGTTTAGAACATATTCCAATTTTGTTTTTGTGTTTGAAATGCTGATGTAAACTGATGATGCAATGCTTAGAACATATTCCAATGTTTAAATGTAGATGAATGCAGCTTACATTTCCCGAAAATAATTGTTTTGTTTGGAATTGGTACACTCGACAATGAAGTTATTGGTTCTTACAGCCTACAATATGCCGAGATATGTTAAGTTATTTCACTTATATTTTCAGAGGGGAAGTCCTTATTTAGGAAGGGTTCCATGGAGTCTTACATGATTTTTGTTTTGTTTTTGGGGTCTAGGGGTCTAGGGGTCTGCGAGAAAGAAGATTCTGTTTTATTATGTAATAACTTTCTTATTGGTCTAAAATAGAATATTTTGCAATAGACAAGTTTAAAGATCTGAACGCATCTCTTTTCACCATACAGGTATAAATGTCTGGATTTAATCAAACTAATCATTCAATCTGAAGAAAGTATTACCTCACAACTTATGAAATGATGCTAATAGGTCCTTCCAATCAAACTGCCTTACAACTTATGAAATGATGCCAATAGATCCTCCCCAATCAAACTAAGCATTTGATCTGGAAAAGCCATTGCTATACAACTTGTGAAATGATGCCATTATACCCTTTTTCGATAGACGGGTCTACAGATCTGAAACTGATAAAACTAAGCAGTTGATCTGAAAAAGAATTGCCATGCAACTTATACAATACTTTGATAGACATTACTTTAATCAAACATAGCATTTGATCAAAAAAAGGCATTGTAATACAACTTATAAACGTTTAAGACCTGAAACTGATCAAACTAAGCAGTAATATCTGAAAAAATATTTCTATACGACTTACAAAATGATGCAAATAGACTCTCCTTGAGTAGACAGATCTAAGAGTCTGAGCCTAATCGATGCAAGTATTTGATGTGAAATAAGCTTTGCCATTTAACTTATAAATTGGTACGAGAACCAATAAAACAGGAAGACATTTCAATTGCTACAATATAGTCAAAAGCTTGTGATTTGTTATGCACTTTGACTTCTTGTCACGTTTTATAGTTGGAAAAATTGGTGGATTGGAACCTTTGGATCCTTTCAACAATTGAGAGCATTGCCAGAAGGATTGCAACAAGTCAGTGTTATTACTCAATAAATTCCATGGTGGCTGATCCAACAAGCTAAATCTTAGCACCGTGTTCCTGAAATGGCCACCTAGGTTAAGTGAAGATAGATTTCAAATTAGAGCTGGGCATAAATTAGTAGCAAATTTTATATGTTTTTGTTTTGAGACCTTTAAGAATCTATAATTTAGATTGGTAAGAGGATCAAGTGTAGGGCATGGCAAATAGATGCCATGAACTCATTTCATAGAGTTACCATATTAAGATCTGAATAATGTTTCTATATGATATTGGCCTGCTAATGGGGAATGAAGCGAGAGAAAATGCATCGAAATCCATAAGAGGTTAGTTTGGAGACGTTGAAGGAGAAGGGGCGTTGTCTTTTCAGAATGATTTATAGTTGCAATCAATGTGGGCATGCACTGAAGTCGGTAAACGTGAATCTTTTTCCATGATATTGAATAACTAGCATATTTTACACAGCCATCGCCATCTATATGACGTCTGTGATATGATTCGCTCCCAGGTATGGGAAAGCACCTTGTTTGAATTTATTATTGTGGTTGCAGACCACCATTTCAGAATCTGGATAGATATTTGATATGGGTTTTTGGAGGAGGTGGTGAGTACATCATTGCTTTTTGCTTTTGAATTGGAGTGATTAGATTTGCATTATTGATAAAGTTTTTGCTAAAAAATGTAGAGAAATCCTCCATGGATGTTTTGTTTGTTTTTTCCTTATTTCAAGTTAAACAACAGCAGTTGATTGATTTTGTTAGTTTGCTTTAACGTTAGGTAATACAAATGGTGAATATTAAATAGATGGTACATTTGTGGATTATAATCAAATTTGTCATTGCAGACGTTTTATGCATGCACTTTGCCCATGATGAAAATTAACAGTAGTAAAGGAAATATGTTGGTGTTTTAATTTTTGTTGATGCAATTTATGGATTCCACAAGCATGGAGATTAGAACATATGGTGATAATTTGTGAATGTGAATTAATATTGCCCCTTGGGGAATCTACTATGGCTCAAAGAGGATCTATTGTTGAATATTGAATGGCCTCAACAGAGGCACAAGAAAGCCAAGGAGGAGAGAGTCAAATGAAGACTTGGTGATGAGAATACTACAACATGAGGAAGCAGGTTCAAGATCCTATGGAAAGATTAATTTAAATTTTAGCAAGACAAGAGACCAAGATCTAGCTAGAGATGCGTCAAGCTTTAAAGGGAAATTAAACCTAGGTCTCATCATAGATTGGGTGAAGGAGTTTGAGAGGTATTTTGACATGGGACGATCATAGGAGGTTTGAGTTTGCTGTCCCCAAAATGATGTCACATTCTAGTTTGTGTTGGGATAGCCAAAATGTTGAAAGCATATTGAAACTTCTTCAATAATCAAGTGAAAGAACTTCTAGACAAATGACTAATAAGAAAGAGCAATAGCATGTGTGCTATACCAACTATTTGGCACCAAAGAAAAAAGTTGAGTGGAGAATGTGTACTATTTTTTGAGCAATCGGCAAGGCAACAATCAAGTATGTTTTCCAATGTCTTGCATTGTTAACCTCATGGATTGTCTAAGTGGAACGATGAATGTGAGAGGGTGATGAGTTGTTTAGGACAAAAGAAGAGTTGTATGAGTGGTTGGTGATGCCTTTTGCAATGATCAAGGCATCAAACACCTTCCTGCCACCGATGGACAATGTGTTGAAACCATATTTGGCTAAGTTTGCTAATAACTATCTTGATGATATTTTTATTTTCATTTTCAGTAGGACAAAAGAGGAGCACATGTTGCATTAAAGAAAGTATTAGAGAGTTTGAAGGAGAAGTTACACGGACTCGAAAAATTGTGGGTTCATGCAAATGATTGTTGTACTTGGGATTTGTAGCATTCTTGAATGAATTGAGGATCGACCTAGAAAAGATGAGAGTGCTATTGGAATGATCTACTCCAAAGAGCAAATTTGATGCAAAGAGTTTTCATTGTTTGATGAGCTTTTATGGAAAGTTCATCTACAACTTCAATGAAAATTTTGCATCAATTAGTGAAACTATGAAAGGTGATTGAATGAAATATGTGGACATTGGCAGTCCAAAGAAATTTTGAATCATTGAAGAAGAAGATCATGGAACGACCTTTGCTTGCATTGTTGGATTTCAATAAAATGTTACAAGTGAATTGTAATAAAAGTGGGATAGTGATAGGAGTGTTCCAAGTCAAGAGGGCAGGCTTGTAGCGTATTTTAGCAATAAGTTAAATGATGCCAATAAAAAATGCTTGGTGTATCAAGAATTTCATGTCAAAGTGTAAGCTCTAAAGATTTGGGAACACTATTTGTTACCAAAATAGTTTGTTTTGTATATGTCTCACAGACCCTTCTACTACATGAATATAGTCAAACTACTACATGAATATAGTCAAAGAAAGTTGAATTGATGTCCTATGTAGTGGGTAGAGTTTCTTTAAAGTTTGTACTTAACTATAAGAATGAGAGATCTAATTGAGTAGCTGATTCATTAAGTAGAAGAATTCTTTGGCTAATTGAGATGCAAATATAAGTTGTTAGGTTTGATTCTATGAAAGATTTGTACAAGGATGATGCAAGTTTTAGTGAGGCATGAGCAGCATGTGAAAATCTAATGAGTATGGATTTGAACTCAATGGCTGAACTAATTTCTTCAAGAGGATTTATTGTTTAGAGGACATGAGTTGTGTGCTCCCCAAGGTTCAATGAGAGGGAACCTAAGGAAATTCATTGTGGAGTTTGGTAGTACATTTTGGCTTTTGACAAAACATTGGCTTAGTTGAGTGAGAAAATTTGGTTGGAGATGATGGCTGAAGTGAAAAGGGGTTTGAAGAGTTTTGTAGAAAATGTCAACTAGCCAAAGACAAGAGCTAGAGTGTAGGATTGTACTAACTGTGGCCAATTTGAGAAAGAGATTGGGAGTACATAAGCATGGATATTGCCTTAGTCTTCAAGGTTCAATGAGAGGGAACATAAGGAAATTCATTGTGGAGGTTGGTAGTACATTCTGGCTTTTGACAAAACATTGGCTTAGTTGAGTGAGAAAATTTGGTTGGAGATGATTGCTGAAGTGAAAAGGGGTTGAGGAGTTTTGTAGAAAATGTCAACTAGCCAAAGACAAGAGTTAGAGTGTTGGATTGTACTAACCGTGGCCAATTTGAGAAAGAGATTGGGAGTACATAAACATGGATATTGCCTTAGTCTTGCCAAGACAAAAAAAGGGAAATGGTTCCATTTTGTAATTGTTGATGGATCTTCTAAAATGGCTCATTTTATGGCATGCAAAAAGACTAATGATGCTATCAATGCAATGAACTTATTTTTCAAGGAGGTAGTGAGCATGGGCTAGCAAGAAGCATAGTGTTTTTTACTTTGTTCCACAAAGTTTTGTGATGAGGGGACTTTAGAGGATGTAGGGACAATATTTGGGGTAAGGAGACAATGGACCCAAATTTTGAGGGATGGGGGACAATGGTTGGTTGTACAAATCTAATATTAAATAAACAAATAAATATGTACATAAGCATGGATATTGCCTTAGTTGTGCCTAGGACACAAAAGGGAAATGGTTCTATTTTGTAATTGTTGATGGATCTAAAATGGCTCATTTCATGGCATACAAAAAGATTAATGATGCTAGGAATGTGATGAACTTATTTTTCAAGGAGGTAGTGAAATTGTATGGGCTAGCAAGTGGACCAACAAGAAACATAGTGTTTTTAGCTATGTTCTACAATGTTTTGTGATGAGGGGATTGTGGGACATAGGGACAAGTTTTGGGGATAAGGAGACTATGGACTGAAATTTGGGGGGTTGGGGATGGTGGTTGGTTGTGCAAATATAATATATATTTGTTTATTAAATAAATAAATATGTACATAAGCATGGATATTGCCTTAGTCTTGTCTAGGACAAAAAAGGGAAATGGTTCCATTTTGTAATTGTTGACGGATCTTCTAAAATGACTCAATTTGTGGCACACAAAAAGATAAATGATGTTGGGAATGCAATGAACTTATTTTTCGAGGTAGTGAAATTGTATGGGCTAGCAAGTGGGCCAGCAAGAAGCATAGTGTTTTTAGCTATGTT
>VDFB02348764.1:0-53211 GCA_007258455.2 Sequoia sempervirens
ACCTTCCGTGAGTAAAGGGGGTACATTCTTATAGCTCACGTTATTTGTGCTGTTATTTTGAGGATTACTGTTGGAGGTGCTCGAGCCTTGATTATGGTTTGGAAAGGCGTTTTGATATATCTGCAATTGAGCATTGGACGATGAGGCTTGACTGGTGTCAACCTTGATATCTCCTCAATCAATGAGATCTTGGACATAGTTTTTTAGACCCTGACATTTATTCAAAGAGTGTCCTTTTATTTTATGGAACTCACAATATTCATTTTCTTTAAACCATGCGGGCTTGGGTTTGGATTCGTCAAATGGCTTGGTGACAAGATATGTGATTGGATAATTGATCTATATCAATTTATTGAAGACAACACTCAGGGGTTCTCCTAATTGAGCATACTGGCGCTTAGTGTTCCCTTGGTTGTTCTAATTTGACTGTTGAGGAGGACGAGGTGCCCCCTGCGGTACAGATATGGCGTTAGGTATGGAGGGTTGCTGTCTCAAGGATGTGTTAGCCACCTATACATGTTTAGTATCAGTCACACCATCATTTACGACGTTCTTTTTTTTGTTCCAAAAATGTGGCTTATCTCCAAATGACCTTTCTTTATCCTGACCATGTATTTTAATGTGCCCTTTGGTGACAAGGGCACGCTCAAGGATAGGTCCCTTTTCCACTATCTCCGCAAAAGTGGTGACACAATGTAACCTAAAGTTATGAGCCATGTCGGGATGAGAGTTCTCCACGAAGAGAGTGACCATGTCCTTCTTTTTCAGAGGGGTTTTCATTCGGCTTGCTAGCACACGCCACCTTTGGAGGTAGCTAGTAAAGGTTTCCCCCTCACGTTGTTTCTCATTGAAAAGGTCTAAGGTGTCAGTGTCTTTCTCCAAATTGAAGGAGAAGTAGGAGACAAATTTTTCCGACAGGTCCGCAAAAGATTTTACGGATCCTTTTTCAAGGGTCATGAACCACTCTAGGGCGTTGCTTGCCAAGCTTCATGGGAACAGGCACAAGAGATAGTTGTCATTGTACATAACTTCTTGACACTGGGAGTAAAACTCCTACAAGTGGGCCTTAGGATCTTTGTTCCCTCTGTATTTGTCAAACTTTGGCATTTCAAAATGTTTAGGGAAGGGGATCAATGAGATGGACGGATCAAATGGATATGGGCACATGTCTTCAAATTTGAATGATTGTTTGCCAGCCCCAGCTTGAAGATCCTTCAAAGCGGCTTTGATTTCCAACAGATTCGAGTTGGCTGGTGGTGGGTTGGGGGGATATTGATGATAGGACGATAAAGGATCCTACTGAGAGAGTGTCAGATTGTTGAAATACAGATTTGGATGGTTGGATGATGACATGCCTTATTGGTAAGATGGGAGATTTTGTTAATACGGGGGCTGTTGTTGTGGGGGATAGTACAGATTTGTTTGATAAAAATGTGGGGTAAGCTGTTGAGGAGCTTGGATGGGATGTTGTGTGTTGGTTTGTTGGTGTTGAAGGTACTGTTGTGATTGTTGGGAGGTCACATAAAGTGGTTGTTGGTGAAATTGCTGCTGATGGTGATAGTAGTAGTGTTGAGGGGGTTGTTGTTGTGATGTCAACTGTTGCATGGGCCGAGATGGGGTGTTGTGTTGCGGTTGAGTTTGCAGACGCAAAATGGATGCGAGAAAGGGGGATATGGTTTGAGCAATAGGTCAAGATGGGTTGCCTTGTGGTTGGTAGGGTGGTTGTTGTGAAGAGACCAAAGCATTATGTATAGGTTGTTGCTGATGAGATGGCTGAGGTAACGTAGAAGCATTTTGTAAAGGGGGTTGTTGGGTACCACCTGAAACGTTCAGCTGGGATGTGCCTTGTGGAGGTGATTGAGGCGGAATGTTGGATTGGTGAAGCTGTTGAGATGTATATGAAGATGATGGTAGATTTGTGGCCCCAGGAGGTGGAAGCAATGTGGTAAAGGGGGTGCCCCTAGTGTTGGCTGTAGGTTGATTCGAAAGAGGGGGTGCTGTTAGCATTAATGGTGTGGGTTGTGGAACATTTTGTGGCATACCATAGGCAAAAGGATGATTGGGATCAGGCACTTGAGGACCTCCCATGACTAAGGTTGAAGCATGTGGGGGATGGTTAACATGATAAAGAACAACATTGCCAAATTCAGGTTGATGCCAACCCTCAACTGGAGGAACATTGGGGAAGTACGAACCTTCTGGTGCATTTTGTGAACCTTGGAGTATGTTAGATGGGGAACTCCTATAATTGGAAAAGTCAACACCTGAGGGGGGTTTGACACCCTTCTCAATTAGGTGGGCCAAAATTTCTTCCCCATGTTTTTCAAGCAGACGATCAGTCATTTGCACATTGGCGGGATTACTAAAATGTTCCTCAAGTGTGAGTTCAGGTTGATTAGCCATACTCTCTTCACCGTGTGGTGAGTTGTTTTGATTTTTGGTGTTGGAGTGCGATGAAGTACCATTATGAGGATCTTGGGGGATGTTGTTAGGATCTTGAGAAACATTTGCACCATTGGTGGGATTTGTATTGTTGTTAAGGTCTTGAGACATGTTCGCTTGGGAATTTTGACCTTGTTGTTGTTTCATTTGTCTTTTAACTTATGACCTAGTTTGAATGGGCATGCAAATGTGCTATGGGTGGATTATAAAGATGTTTTTGATGAATGATTTGATTGTGATTGGATGAGATCTGATTTGGATGGGGTTTGGATTTGGATCAGATTTTGTTTGGATATATTGGATTGGATCAAATTTTGATTGGCTAGATTGGATTTTGATTGAATTGGATTGGATTATTAAGATCAATAGGATTGCATTGGTTGAATGGATGTGATTTGATTGATTGGACAATTTGATCAAATGATTGGTTTTGATGGATTTGGATGATTGAATGGGTATGATTGGATGATGAAAGATGTGAGAGACCTTGAGTTTAATCAAAGAAAGTTACCCTAAGTGACCTAGAGCTTTGATTGATTAAGAGGATGATCATGGCACTGAATCCACCTTAAGATAGAAATGGATTGATTTTGGCCGAGGATGATAACTTATGACACCGAATTCACCTCAAGATGGAAGTAAATTGATTTGGGTCGAAGTTAATGACTAATAATCAAATTCAAGTGCTATGGTCAATTTGGGTAATCACTTTGTAACACAAGGTTAAGGTGGTTTGATTGTGGGTGGTGTTTGGTGATGTAAATGGTAAAATGTTTGATGTTTGCTAGGTGATGGTATGGACTTTTGAATGGATTAAGGGGAAATTTAAAATGAGCGGATGGATTAAGGATGATTGTGGAGAGTGAATGGGGATTTATAATGGTTAAACAGAGGTTTGGAATGATAAGATGGAGGTTTTGGGAGACTTAGAGTGACGAAACAGAGGCTTGGGATGATGAGATAATGGTTGGGAATGATTAAATGATGGTTTAGAGGCTAAACGAATCCAAATGGGGTGATTTCGGGTGTTCAGGAGGGAAAATTCGCCCCTCTACAGTAAATTAGGGGCGCTTCCGCCTTCTGCGGTAAAATAGAGGGCGCTTCCGCCTTTCTGCGATAAAACAGGGGTGCTTCTGCCTTTCTGCGGTAAAACAGAGGGCGCTTCCACCTTTCTGCGGTAAAACAGAGGGCGCTTCCGCCTTTCTACGGTAAAACAGAGGGCGCTTCCACCTTTTTGTGGTAAAACAAAGCTTGGTTCTGATGGCAATGGCTATGGCAAGGACTCAAAATGATAAAATAAGGCCAATGTATCAAAGATTTCACGGGTTTTTTCACAAGAAAACACTTCAAGCAAGCACAATCCTATGATTAATGTTAAGGGTATGGCAAGGAAAGGTCTTAATCTAGGATGCACAAGGCTTCTAGGGAGTCCTCGATATACTCTCGGTATGTGAGGCACAACCGTGAACACTAGCCCGTCACAAGCGTGAGTCGAGAACCCCAACGAGATACTGAAAGGCTTGGACCAACTCTTCACGTCTATCTAGGTATCACCCTAGCTTCGACGCTCCACCAATTACAACGTGACTAGATTGGGGTACAACTTTTGTTCTCCCCCCTTTATATACCCCGCTGGTACACGTTGTTGGAATCGTCCCTTGGGGTGATGAAATCCCCAAGCAGGTCCCACTAGAAAGAAGACACTAACCGTTTCCAACTACTCCCCAGGCTCACATGAAGTGCAAGGGGAAAATGAAAACAAATTAATGCCCCCTTGGGTGACACAATAATAAACAAACACAGTAAGCAATAAAGGTTACTTCCCCCTAATTAGACTATGTTCAAACAACAAGGATAATTTTTCAAAAATTTGATCAAATAGATGGCCCTGCAAGCAAACATTAGCTATCTTATCCTTCGTTCTTGGTCGATTACACCATAATATGCTTCCAAACTATGTTGTTTTGGGGCATAGCTGCCTTTCTGTGGTAAAATTAGGGGTGCTTCCACCTTTCTGTAGTAAAACAGGGGCACTTCCACCTTTAAGCAAAACCCGACTTCCACCTTTACTGCTGACAAAACCCGAGAGGCTCTTCCATGCTTTTGCAACCAAAATCGAGAGCCCCAGCCTTTCTGACAAATGTTAGAGGAAAAGAGTCTTTCAAAATGAAAGGGCATATTCACCCCTCTGCAAGAAACTTTATCAGATTTGAAAAAAGAAAGGTTGTATGCCCTATTGCAAGAAAGTGTTAGAAAAGATCTTCTAAGCAAAATCAATAATATACACCTAAGCCAACTTAAGCTGATTAGAAAAAATCAAATTTTGAGGATATGAAGTTAATTTCTGCCCGAGAAAATAGGAGGCATGGTACGCCTTTCACCGGTAAAATCGGTAGCTTCAGCCTTTTGCAATAAAACAAAGTGCTTCTACCTTTTTGTGTTAAAAAGCGAGAGTAAACTACGCCTTTACGGTAAAACGGTAGCTTCCGCTGCTACGCGATAAAATGAGAGGGCACTTCCACCTTTAATGGTAAAAAGCGGAGAGCTTCATGCTACGCTACCTTTGCAAGATACTTAGCAAAATGAAGGTTAAAATGCAAGAACACATTTTGTGGGTTCCGCAGGGCAATGAAATGTGTACCTTGGAGTTTTTACCCTATTCTAATGTGCAAAATAACTAAAAATGCAAGTGGAAAAATACTAAGAACACTTCAATGATTAGCCTAAAGAGTGATAAAATAAGGAAAATAGATGAAATAAAGTGAAAATCGATTATACCTTCCTTGTTGTTGAAGACTCCTTGGTTGGCCCTTGATTTAGATGAATTTGTGTGCTCCTTGAATGACTTTTTGGTGTTGCTTGATGCAAGATTGAACATGCAAGATGATCAAAGTGGATGGCTAAATGATAGTGAATGCTTGAGAATACAAATTGACAGCATAAGGTTACTCAAAAATGAAAGTGTTGAAAATGCCCTTGAGGAGGGGGTATTTATAGAAGAATTTGAATTCTCTAGAGAATTCAACGGTTGAGATTCATCCAACAAGGTCAAGATGAAGGGCTATGGTGGGTTGAGAACTCACAAGCCCTCACATCTTGACATGTGAATGGTGAAGTGGCTAAGAGGAGGTGAGGTGTAAATGAGGTGGCCAAAAGGTACATGAGGTGGAGGAAGGACAAGTACCTTCCAAGTACCTTGGGGAGTGAAGATTTCTTTCAAAAGGAGTCCCCAAGTGAGAGTGAAAGGGACATTTGAGAATTTTGGAATTCCTCGAGAAATCCCGTGGGAAAGGAAGGTGGTTGGAGAAATAAATGTGAATTAAAAATTCACATTCTTAGGAGAGTCTAAAGGATAAAAGGTGAGCTCAAAAAAGGTGGGACTTGGTCACATGTGGATGATGTGACAAGTCCAAGGTTCTAGAAGCCTTGGAAGATAGAATGTGAATTAAAAATTCATATAGGGAAGAGGAGAATCTAGGATAAATAAATGTGAATTAAAAATTCACATGGGAAAGAGGGTCAATGCTAAAAGATAAGTAAAGGTTGACTAAAAAGGTGGTGCTAAATATGGCTAATGACCTTGGTTAGGTTGTGCAAATATTTGATTAGAATAATTAATGGAAGATTAGAGGCAAGTGGTAAATGTAGGATGATGTGACATTAATCTTTGATTAAGAGGATGCACATCATAATCATGAATTAATTAAATTAATTCAGATTAGAGCAAGATCATGGAGGATGTGACAAGGAGAGAGAGAATGAAGAATTTTAAATTGATTTTAAATCAAAAGGGGTCAAAAATGACTAAATTAAATAAATTGGTGTATTTATTTAATTTAGAGAGGAAGAAGGTAAAAGATAAAGCATTTGTTATTAAATTAAATATTTTACAGATATGAGACAAAAGGTGTAATATTAATTTAATAAAATTAATATTTAATATGATAGGCGAAAAGAGTAGAATTTAATCATATGGGAGTGATTAAATGTAGATGTCTATATATATATGTATACACATGTATATATTTATTTATATATATAGCAATATATCTAAATGATAACATATTACATCTAAACAAAATAAGCACGGTAAAGATTACAGAATTTTAAAAATTAAAAACAATCCTTGTTACAAGAACATTACAAGAACAATAGAATAATATGTTACAAGAAGTTTCAAAAAGATGAGTGGAAAACAATATCATGAAAGTTATTTATACTTAAATAGATGAGGGCAGAAGAATATTATGAAACATGTTAATACAAGACAACCAATCTATGTAACAGTTGCCTTGCAAATTCTAGATTCATAATCTTTTGTGCAATAATTATTGACCAATGAGCAACATTTAGGAACATCCTTTTTTGAAGAGACAAGGTCCACATCGTCATTAAAAACTCTGGGCAACTCTTCTCTATTTCAAGAATTTTTACAATAGTCTGCTATCAAACCAACACCACAATGGTTATTTCAATAATGCAACCTAATCAATATATTTTTTGACACATTTTGCAGTATACTTTCCCACACACACACACACACATATATATATGTATGTATGTATATTTATACATATACACATATATATACATATATACATATATATACATATATATACATGTATACATATATACATATATATATACATATATATACATATATACATATATATACATATATATACATATATACATATATATATACATACATATATACATACATATATACATATATATACATATATATATACATATATACATACATATACTGTAAATTCAAGCTCCTTTATTTGGCACTAAATATTATAGAGAAATAGAAAAATTCTAAAAGGACTATTAGGAAAGAACTCAAGAACCACATAAATTAAGATAGGAGTGATTGTATATGTATGGATATGCAGAGGGTTTGTTATTTGTTTGAAGTTTCTGATCGGATTTTCGTCAGCCGAGCCGTGAATAGGATTTTTCGTATAATAGTTGTTTTACAATTTCTCTGTTTATCTGTAATATTTAATTCCAACCAATGCAAGTTGGATTTTGTGCGTAATGTGTGAGGAAGAATATTGATTAAGTTGCATTGTCGAAAGAGCCATTGTGGCTACGATCTACTATAAAACCAGCAAGGAGCACACATCTCGAACAAGGCTCTACTATCAAACCAACACAACAATGCCACTTACAATAATGCAACTTAGTTAATATATTTTCTTCACAAAACTTTAAAAAATGGAGAATAGAAGAGGCAAGCCACCATAATGAAGAGTTTATTATGGGGGGAGCTAAAATAGATGAGGAAGAAAGAATACATATATATAACACCACAATGGCTATTTGAACAATGCAACTTAATCAAAGTATACTTTCCCACCCTGCAACATTCAATATTGCATTTACTTCGTCCACCCCCATCATACAACAATGACATAATTCATTAACCCTCGCACAAGAAAACACTAACCATTCACCTTATGTGTATCAAGGTCACCACCTCCACCACCACCAACCCGTGTAATACACACACACATATACATATATACGTATATGTATACATATATATGTATATGCATATCTACATATACATATACATATATATGTATACATATACATATATATGTATACATATATGTATATATGTATATGTATATGTAGATATATATATAAATATGTGTGTGTATGTGTATATGTATGTATGTATACATCTACATATACATATATATATATATACATATATACATACATATATATATACATACATACATACATATATATATATATATACATATGTAGACACATATATATACTCTGTGCACATTTGGTGTTACACACATTTTGTAGAATTAGTCCCTTGGTATCCTGCCAATTGATTTAACTTCAAATCTTTACAAAGAGGATGATGTAGATTGTCAATGGCTACATAATTTATTCTTGTGTTTGCATATATACATTTGCACATTTATTGAGTTGTCATGGTTTTCAGTTTACTTTGGTGCCCACATTCTTTGTAGTCCACTAACAAATACAGTAATTGTATAACAACAACTGCATTATCTAGGATTCAGTATTATAGAGAAATGGGGAAATTGTAATAGAACTATTAGTAAGGCCCCACCTTGCATGTGATTAGTAAAGCTCCTAATATGTTTTATGTGATCCTAAATAGATGGTAAGATGTATTATGGATGACAAATAGTGTGATTATTTGATAATATTCTTGCTTATGCTACCATGAATGTAAGACCCCATTTCGTATTTCCCATTTTATTTCAATCAAACAAGTAGTTAGATGATAATTATGATGAAATGAATGATAAAATCTTTTTAGGATTCATGGGCATTAACCTTGATTTAATTATGATAGATGCACATGTGAATTGTTGGATATAACTTGAAAGTGTTGGGTTATTTGGCATATTAAATTTTGGTAAATGGTTCATCGTTAATGTTATAGGAGTTTAAAATGAATTACTAAGGTGGTAAACAAAATGATGGAGTGACTATTTCATTGACTATATTCTTGTATTGGAGTAAGTGTGTATTTCCTTTGATTATAATGAAAATTGAATCATTAGGTTCATTTGATGTATTAATGAGTAAATAGTTCATGAGTGAAAATTATGTGAATTGGATTAGCTAATAATATGAAGAGATATATGATCTAATCATGTTGACCTTGGTAATGTGCAGGAATCAAATATGCAAATAGGAGGATAGATAAATGTTGGAATCAAATCAAATACATCTTTGGGAAGTTCTAAGTGTAGCCCTATTTGACTTAGAAGGGTTTGAGGTTTTATTATTGGTTGGGTGATTGAGTAGAATCCAATTGTAGGACATGTGATGTGAGTTTGGTTGGGGTTGGAACCCTTGGTTAAGATCAAAATTCGTATGGATTTTTGTGTGGGTTTTAAAAAGGGATTATTGAATCAATTTCCTTGGTTTTTGAACAAGAATAGACCCCTAGGACCTATACCTATGGGTTTGGAACCTTTTTGACACATGTGAACTTGTCCTTGGAGTGTGAAAAGACCCCTCAAAAGTCCACATTCATGAATGTGACAAATTCAAAAAGTGTTGGGGCTTGGGAAGAGTGACTTGTCACTCTCAACCTTCTACTCCCCAAAAGTTCTTGGAATTGGCACAAGACTCACACATGTGTGAGAACTTGTGGGAAAGAGTGTAGGTTTGGAGGATCCCTATATATCTCAAGAAGATGGAAGATTTGGGCATTGCCCACTTCTCCTCTTGGAGAACTTGAGTGAAGATGGTAGAAAGAATGAGAAAAAGAGACTTCATCTCTTTGGAAAAATAATGATGAAAATGGCTTGGTTTGGAGCGGGAGAAGGATAAAAGAGTTTAGTTTCCTCACTTGGAGAAAATAGATAAGTTCTCTCTTACTTCAATTTTCTCTTTTGTGTATTTTCCTTTTCTGTAAGAAAGTGGTATGCTATATGGATCATGGTTGAGAATAAAGAGTAGAGAAACTAGAAGCATGAGATTTAGTGCTATGTTATATTTTATCACTTGTAAAATTTTGAAAAAAAAAACTCCATTCATCATCTTGGAGTTAAAAGAAAACCTTGCTCGGGGTTATGGCTAGCGCCCACGAGGCTCCATGACGCCATTATGGAAGGGTGGAGAGCAAACCTTATTCATTTGTGTGTATTCATTTTAATCTCAAATATTGTTGTAATATGGAAAGATAGTATTTTATTTAGGAGTGAAATATGTATTAGAGCAAGCCTTGCTAATTTGTGTGTTACTTATTGTTGCGAAATAATGTTGCAATATTGTAGAAAATGTATTTTATTCAAAAAAAAAATTGAAGAAGGGAAGGAGATGCCTTAGTTGTTGGTGTGATTGTCCCAAATTTATGTTTAATTTGTAATGTTGAAGGTTTGGGTAATGAAAAATTGTATCTTGGGATCATAAAGGAGATATTCTATGAAGTTTACACTTAAAAAAAAAATAAAAAATCATGGAATAAAGAAATATTTTCTTTGGAAAGGAAGGATTTTCTGCATTAGTATTCTATGTTTCTTTTTGTGCATTGTAATAGAAGAAGTACCCTATGTGCATGCACAATAAAAAAAAAAAAATCCATTTAAGTATTGTAATAAGGATAAAATTGAGTATGTCAATGAAATCATCATATGATGAGTAATATGGGTATGCCTGAAATTATTTCCAAAAGAGTGTATGAAGTTAGCAGATATCAAAAATAGGGTAAACATATTTTCTTGTTATCCATTAAATTTTTTACAATATTACACAAGCTAAAAAAATAAGAAGCTAAAAAAAGAAAAGAAAAAAACCTAGTAGTCTGTATTTATCTCAATCAAGCGAGTAGAAGAGAAAAATAAAATTTATAACATTCTGAAGTTATGAGAAGTATATACCCTCATGAGAAAGCATACTTGTGATTCCATAGCTAAAGTAGATGATAAGTAAAATCATACCCTCACCAGATAAATATATACATGTCATATAAATTTCTTTTTTTTATGGATCATATTATTTGATTAAATGAAGCAGAACTGATCTTGTATCTTACTGTATCCATAATATCACCAGATTGTAGTGTAAGAAATGCTAGATTATTATAAGTTTTAAAAAAAATAATACACAAAAAAAAAGAGAACTCTCTTCCCATTAATTTAAATCTTCCGTCACTACTTTTATTCTATCTCAAATCTGTGAGAAGCAAATTGGGATGATACCGCTTGGCAACTCAAACCCAGAAAAATACATCAATAGGCATTAAAGAAATAAAAATAAAAAGATAAGTCTGAGTATTTCAGATCCAAATAAAGGCAACCAAAGCAATCAGTAAATCTCTCAACATTGTTCACAGTAGCAGTTAAGTTTCTGAATCATTGCTTATGGAGGAAAAGAAAATTCATGTCCATGGCTGGTTTGGAACTGTCAACCAAAAATTTTCTTTGTTGCTCTCCCTCAAAGTTACCCTTACACCAAAGGAGTTCCTTCTACGATCGAGGCGACTGGTAAAAGTCTATCAACAACTATCTTCTGTCCATATTAACGCAAGATGATTAAATGGATCTCAACCATTCATCTTCTTCATCTTATTTTTCAGCTGTCTGCCATTTTCCTTCTTGCTTCCTCACAACAAGAAAGAAAATACGTTTTAAGACTCGATTCTAAACAAATTAATTGTGTTCAAAACAAAAAAAATAAATATTAATATTGTTCTTAAAAAAAAAAAAAAAAAACACTTGATATCGTACTTAAAGTCATGAAGGTGAATGGCCAGTGGAAGTTTCAAAATTCTTAACTATTTAAAAAAAGTGAGTCTATACAGACTTTGAAAACACACAACTGTATGAAGAACGAACACTATAAATTAATCCAACAAAATCTACGATAGACTGGCAGAGCATCTTTAATGGCTGAGGTTCCATGGGTCCATTCAAACAGCTGTATTGCATTTTACTTTTAATCAGACAGAGTAGGTGACCGTTTTGTATGGCTGAAGCTCCTTTGGATCCTTTCAAACAGTCGTATGTCAGTTTCCTTCCAATCAGAAAGTAACTTTAAGTGAGAATTCGTACAAAGCGTCCTTTACAATTCTCAAGACAAACTAGCAATTGCACAATGGATATGTCTAAGCGTTCTACGCGAGCTTGAACTGTGATGAAATAAATTTTCTCTTTATGGCTGTACGTATTCAAATTGCAAACAAAATTTCTACTCCTCTAATTTGGTGAGCTGCAGCCAAGAAATAAGGTTGTGATAGGGTTTTAGGGTATGTTTATTAAAATGAAAATTACGGCCAAGATCCTAATAATGAGGACATTTAGAACTTTTTTTTTAACATTACGGTATCCTCTACCTTGCGGATGATATCAAATGTCTCATAATGGTGATGTTAGTTGATTATTAATGTTTCATAGTCGTGCTGTCAGATTTGGGAAGATTTTCCAATAACGAAATTAGGTGGATCTTATTAAGGCCGTGGGTAGTTGTGGCAGTCTTATGGTGTCCAGTTTGGCAGCAACGTGTAGATCAGGGACATAATCTTATGTCACTAATGGGTAGCTTAGCTGCTATGATAAGACGGTAATTAAAGCCACTAACGATATTAAAACAAAATGGTGAAATTTGTAATAATATTAATCACCTATTTGACTCCTTGCATTTGGAGACCATAATGCTAAAAAAAATAAACTTTAGTCCCATGAATTTTAAAATTTCCATAGTGTTAGCAAGAGTGACATACCTAACATCACACAAAGATCAAAGCGAATGAAATTATCCTCTAGTTATAAGTTAGGAACATATGGTCTTTCCTCTAAAAGAAAATAAAACATTCAAGTAAGTTTAAATAGGTAAAATCCAAATCCAAGAGTAAAAGGAGGGCTACGTGACCATTAGGTTTATAAAAAAAAAAGAAATAAGAAAAAACTTTAAGAGTTTTAGGAAATTAAGCACTTTAAAATAATTTCATGTTTTAGGAAAAGTAAATTTCTTTTGTTTAAATTATTATTGTATACATGTTATAATTATGTCAGTAATTACTTTTTTAAAATAAATAAATAAGGATGCTAATTTATTCATATATATGAATACCTAGGTAAATGATAATTAAAATTGGTTTTAAATGTAAATATTTAAGATGGTATATATTATGGGATATGTTAATATGGATAAATAATTGATAAATTTTGATATAAGAAAAAAGGAAAATTTACTTGGTAATTATTATTAAAGGGAATCAATTTTGGAGTTGGGAAGTGTTATCAATATTAACATTGATAGTAATATTGCTATTATTTTGGACATTGGCATATAAGACAGGTAATTATAGTAAAAACCAATGTGTGAAATACAAGTAATTTCTTTTACTCACCCAAATGGGAGCAATGTCATTTATATAAATCTTTACATTTATACATTGCCCAAGATTGAATGAAGAAATATGCAATTTAATCTTGGTGTTAAAATAAACTAAAAGTAGGGAGTTGTTAATTTAGTGAAGGGGTAGTATAATAAAACTAATGATATGATTAAGTAGTAATACCATTATTATTGTAAATTGGAGTGTAAATATTATTGTTAATATTTTGGTTAAGGTAAAGATAACCTACACCATAAACATTTAGAGAGTGTTAATTAGTTTAGTTAATGGGTCTTAAAAAAAAGAAAAATTGGTTGGGTTTTTTTTTCAATGAAAATTTTAGGCATGACATATTAGTAAAACATACATACATATATTTATGCATATATACATATATATACACATGAATATATATATATATATATATATATATACATGTATATATATATATATACATACATACATTTATTTATATGTACATATGTATATATATACAAATATACATGTATATATATACAGACTTGATCGAGAATCTAAGCTACGTTGCCTGCTACTAAATATTATAGACAAATAGAGAAATTGTAGAAGAGCTATTAGACGAAAAATGCAATTCTAGTTCTTGTTATTTTAGGATTATCAGAAATAGAAAGGCACATGAAATATGATTTGTTGTTTTTGTTTCCAGTTCTATTGGCCTTTAGGTGTATACACACATGGTTGGCGCTAGTAAAGGATATAGATGTGGAAGTAGACATGCATTGATCTTTTTGAACACATAAAAATATGTTTTTCTTAATCGTTCTATCCATGTGTTGTGATGATGTGCATTTATCTTCATTGCACTTTTTTAATGAAAAAATAAATATAGATGCACTTCTAGGTCTAATAAATATAAAACTAAGATAGAGATAAAATTATATCGTACCTGAACCAATCTATATAATAGTTCACTTGTCAATTCCAAATTCAAGCTACATTATCTGGCACTAAATATTATAGACAAATAGTGAAAGTATAAAAGAGCTATTAAAAAGACACTTACTATGTAACAGCCACCAAACTAATTTCATATATATACACATGTGTATATATATGTATATATGTATACATGTATATATGTATGTATATGTTTACATGTATATATGTATGCATATGTATACATGTATATATACATGTATATATACGTATATATGTATACATGTATATATAAGTCTATATTTTTACATGTATATATATATGTGTGTATGTTTCTGAACCGTAGATTTTTGGCACCAATGCACTTCTCTAGCTCTTCTAGGATTTTTCACCTAAAAGGAGAGAAATAGGGCCAAATATGCTAAGGGTTTCATTCAAAGTTTGTTATGTGTGATGTTATTATGCCAAAATGAAATGATCTAAATGCAATGAAGTGATCTAAATGACTGATTATAAACACAAAACCTAAGAAACAAGTGATGTTTGAAAACACATTATGTAATGCAACAATGAACTAGAAATGAATGCAAAGCTAAACATAAATGAATGAAACTTGAAGTGTGCACTTGAAAGCTTGAAGGAGACTAGAAATTGCTTCTGAAACACTATTGATGTTTATTTTCAAGCCTAGAGGGACTCATTCGCCATTCTGGGCAAATCAGTCCCAATTCTGCCAAACTAAGTTGGAACCCGTTTCTGACAAAAGGGTACCCAAAAATGTAGAAAACTCAAAATTGACCCTAGAGTGGGACTCATTTGCCACCCATGGTGAATGATTCAACTTTTGAATTTCTATATTTTCAAAGGTGGATTCTGAAGCTTCCAATCCACACTTTGACTTCCTACAGGTGTCTACTTCTGAAACTCTAATTTACAGGTCTGAAAATGAGTTTTTGTTGATATTTTGACTTGTTGGATGAAAAGAAGACTTTAGCAACCTTGCAACTTGATCTTTAATGATTTACAAGCTTCCAAGAGACCTAAATCTACAAACACACAAGAAGAGGAGAAGAAATGGTGAATGTTAGGGCATCGGGGTTTGCCTTGGTCAAACACCTTTTAGGTAATTAAACCAAAATGATGAAACAATGGAATAGATTACCTTGCCATGATGTTGATCTTGGATTTCAACAGCAATGGATGAAGATTCATCCCTTGAATGTCTATAGGATCTTTCTTGATGCCTTACAATGATAAAACCCTACTTGAGATGAAAGATTGGTGGATGGATAATAAAAAGTGGATGTGAATTAAGTTAATGGACGAATGGATGTAAAAATGAGTTTAGAGAGATGCTTTTATAAGCAATTCACCTATTTTACCCGTTAATACCTCATCATAGGACGACATGAAGTAATATTAAACTCAAATTTCACTTTGTTTCTCACTCAAAGGTCAAAATTGAGCCAAATGGGACTCATTCGCCACACATGGTGAATGGGTCCCATAGGGGCTATTTTGATAGCTGAGATGCCAAGGGATGAGGAAATAAGGTCTAAAATGTAGCCTTGTCGGGTATTTGATCAATTCAAGCCTCAGGATGCACAATATGGGTTAATATGGGACTATTAGTGATGAGGTGAATGTCGAATAGTGCTTGGGACAGAGAAATCAATGTGAAACTATGATTAAATATACTTTACAATACTAAAATGAGGTCCACAACCTAGGAAAGCACAAGAATCAATGTGAATGTGCAAGACATATTACAACACTAGTTTACCATTAAGTTTAAGTTATAAGTCTTCTAGATTGATGTGATAATGTTATTAAAAACATTTTATAATGTTGAATTAGGAAGAAATGGGTTCATTAAGTCTAGAAAAGCGTGAAAGTGTCTTACAACACTTTACAACACCTTTAGATGATGCCATAAAAAGTATGTTATTCAATTTATAAGGGCCCAATACCTAGTGTGGATACATAAAATGCCTCACAACACCTGAATCAAGGCCTCATTAAGCCAATTTATCATGAATTAATCCTATGTCAAGCAAAGGGTACTTTTTTCTACAGTACACTTAGCCCCCACTTTAGTGGGATGATGAACTTGCTTCAAACTCACACTAAAGTAGACATTCAAGAGAGATCTAAGTGTACAGATGCATATGACAAGAAATGACAAAGATCAAATGAGGTTGCGCAAGCCCCTAAGGATACAAGATCCTAAGTCAAACCAACAAGATACAAAATCATGCAATGGCAAGAACAAGAAAGAAAGACGGGGTGGAAAGGATGTACTCACTCTAGGGCCACATAACTTTTGATCATCTATGGGGTGATAATTCCACAACATACTCACTCTGGGGCCGCAAAACTTTTGATTGTCTACGGGGTGAGAAATCCCAAAAGGTGAGAAACATATGCTAGTTGGTATGCACTCACAAAACACATAGGTGGCTATGGGGAAATTCATGTCGCTAGATGGGATTCCCACTCAACCATATCAAATTTATACCTCCTGATAAATTTAATAAGGTGCCACAAAGGAAAATTATTTTCGAGCTCTATGAAGTAAGCAATACTTCATATGCTTGACACTAATAAACATTCTTAATGCAAGGTAGTGTAAGGATTGTTCAAAGGGATTTTTCTTTGTTCATGCTATGTCTCATCTTAAGGAACATCATGCCCAATGTCTCCAAGAGAGGATAAGTGCAAATGATCTCATCTTGTTTCCAAGAGAGGAATTTAAGTGCAAGGTATCATCCTGGAGAACATTGTACCTAATGCTTCCAAGAGAGGGGATCACAAGAAAAAGAAAATCACACAATGAAATGTGAATGGTGATGTATGCCCCCACTTTAAAGTGGTTGCAAACACCAGTAATGTGAGCAATTTCTTTAAAGTAGAAGAAGAGAAAAGAATACATAAGAGCTTACTCAAAAAATCCCTATGCCAATTTATATGTTTCGATAAGCCAAGTCATGGAAAAGAGAAGTATGTCATATGCGAGTCAACTTAAGGCATGTTGTCCACATCCCAAGCTTGCTCTTATATATTCATGAAAGGTTAACAACTAGCTAAAGGAGGCAATGACAATTCAAATCATGAGCGGTTGGTGAGATGACATTGACATTAAGTGAAGGCATAGTTGTATTTTGCATGTTTGGTAAAGGATGATGTTCAAGACCATTAGTTGTGACAGATGATTTGGGAGTGTGTTTTATGAGATTGTTGATGTTGAGTGAAGGTTGGGACAAAGGACAATAACCAATACCATGGGTTGTTTGTTGTGTGTTAGGCTCTATAGGGTTACATATACCTTGTTCTCAAGCACCACATCCGTTTCCACTATATTCCTATTGTTTTATGAGTTCATACCCTTTTCCATAAAGCTATTTCATTGCTTTTGAATCAGGTGGTTGTTGTGTAGTGTGTGGCTTTGTCTAAAGTGGTTGAGATGGATGCTTTCGAAAGGTTGTCCAAATTTTGTGTTGTCATGATGGTTGGTTGTTCTTATTTTTCATCTTTCTTTTGTGTGAATATGTATTTTCCCATAATTGATGGTGTGAATTCTAAGGATCCCCAATTGTCTCCAAATAATTTAGATGGAAATACCTCATCATTATGTTCAATTTCAAGAGGATCTATGTTGGATGTTGGAATTAATGCTTTCAGAGGACTCGTAGTTCCTTTCTAAAGGTGCAAGCAACTTTCAGGCTTGGGGTCTATTTCAAATTGATAAATGTGATTGTAATGGACATATTTCATGATATGATGAAGGGTCGAAGGCACTGCATTCATCTCATTAATCCATGGTATTCCTAAAAGAATATTATATGAAAGATCATAAGGCATGACATGAATAGGAGTTTTAAAAGTAGCCACCCCAACCATAATAGGAAAAGTGATTACACTAGGCGGTTGCTTTGTTGAATTATCAAATCCTTGAATAGATTTGGAATTAGGTTGTATTTGGGACTTTTTAACATTTAATTGATCAAGGAGATTCACACTACACACATTAATGGCAGAACCATTATCAATAAGGGTTTTCTTTATCCCTATCCAATTGTATCGACAAATGATCATGAAAGCTTTGTTTTGTTTTTGCAACTCTAAAGGAGGGAGCTCATGTTGATGGAAAGTAATGTCTAGATTAGTTTGATTCGTTCAATGGGTTAAGGTTGCTACATCATTTGGAATTGTACCAGGAGGAACATTGATTTGGTTTAAGGCTGTTTGAAGAATATTGTGTTAATTTGGTGAGTTCTGAAGTAAATCCAAAAGGGAAATGTTTGCAGGAGTATTCTTTAATTGCTCAACAAGACCATACTCCTTTGTGTGTGGGATGTAGCGAGGAGCACTAGGAAGATTGGGTAAAGGTAAGGAGAGTGTGATTGGTTGTGGTAGTTGTGGATTATTTTGAGTGTTATATGTATGAGCAATAGTATCATCACTAGATTCTGCAACACATTGATTTTAGGGGGGTAGAGGGCGTATCGGGATTGGTTAGAGGGGTGAAGTTTATGTGAAGGTGGGTAAAGAATAAGTTGAGGTTTATGCTAAGTTTTCCATTTGTGTGAAGGTGGGTAGAGAGTAAATTTGGGTTTAGGTGAAGGTTTATGTGAAGGGGGATAAAGGATAAGTTGAGGTTGAATAATGTTAACATCCCATAACAAGTGAAAGTCTTCATTATCTTTGAAGGGTATGTTATCTTTGTCTTGGGTCATAATATCCTCCCTAGAAGGAGAGTTCTTAGGAGAACAACAAACCAAATTTTTGGGACAATTAAGGTTTGGTTCATCCAAAATAACTTCATCACAACCAAGGGAGTTATTAATGGTTGAATGTGTTTGATGATTGATAATGGGGAGATTAGGGGAAGATTTTATGCAATCATTTGGTATTTTTAATGTCTCATTCTCTTGTTCCATATTATCTACCCTACTAGGAGAGCTTGTAATATGTTCATCTAAGGTTGAAATGTGCAAAGTAGCTTCATCACAAGTGGGAGAGGCATCATGAGAAGAAAAAGCATCACATTCTTGTTTTTCAATGATTGGATCCTTTTGATTAAGTATGTATTCTTGGATGGGGGAAACATTAGGAGAGGGAGCAAGAAGATTCTCATGATTATCTAAAATAGGGGAAGAAAAATAAAGAGGATTGTCATAGGTCTTAAATATTTGATCATATAATGTCAACATATCCTCCTCACAAAGAATGTGACTGCTATGATTTCTCACAAAAACATTCTCACAAATAGGGGAGGAGTTGGGAGATGAATGTAGACTAGATAGAGTGATGTTAAGAAATGTGTTTATGGTCTCATCGTCATATTGTGTTTTTTGTTCGTCATGATGACCTAGTGTGATTTCCTCTTCTTTACTAATGATATGTCTAATAGGAGAGGTAAGAGGAGAGAAACAACTCAGATTGTCACAACTCTCACCAATTGGTTCTTCTAGCACTAAAATATTTGCTTCACAAGTGTGAGAGATAATAGGAGAAGAAAAAATGTAATTATTATGATTATCCAAGGTTTCTTTCACTATACTAACCTCATCCACAAAAGGGGAACTAGGAGAGGGATCTATGATGAACAAAAAGAGAGGGGAAAGGACCTCATATTCATATGCTTTTAACAAAAGTTGATTACAACATGCAATAATATCTAAAATGAGAACATGCAAAATGATAACTATAGAATGTTGTAATGAGAACATGATGGAATTATTATTCTACAAACTTGAAATGTAACAATGCTAGATCAAAGATACAAAAGAGGAATGTATTTTTTTAGATTTGAAAGATGGCAATTGACTGACTATGATATGTAACAAGATGTAAATGCAAACTTGAAATTAAAACCATGCATGAAATGAGATAATTTTAGGCTAGATTGAATGAAATACATGTTACAGAAATGTAACTAACTGATATAGGTAGGCTAAGGAACCAAACATAAGCTTAAAAACAGAGCTTTGAGTTCTATAAAATGCAGTTCTAGGGATCAAAAGGGGTTGATTCGCCCAGGGTGGCGAATGAGTCCTAGTATGGAATTTTTTAGAATTTTTAGAATTTTTTGAGTGATTTTATTGGATTTTAATCGTTATGATGCAGAACTAATTGAAAAATGGAGAATTTCAAAGAGTGGAAATGAATTTAGATGCCAATAATGCAACCTAAATGCACTTCTTATGAATGCAAAATTTAGCACCTTTCATGCAAAATCCTAATGCAAGATAGATCTATGATAATGAAGGAATCCAAATCATTCAACAAAGAATTCAAAAAGTGGGTTCACCAAAATGAACCATAGATTTTTGGGACCAATGCACTTCTCTAGCTCTTCTAGGGTTTTTCACCTAAAAGGAGAGAGGTAGGGCCAAAAATGCTAAGGGGTTCATTCAAATTATGTTATGTGTGATGTTATTATGCCTAAATTAAATGATCTAAATGCAATTAAGTGATCTAAATGATTTATTATATATGCAAAACCTAAGAAACAAGTGATGTTTGAAAACACATTGTGTAATGCAACAATGAACTAGAAATGAATGCAAAGCTAAACATAAATGAATGAAACTTTAAGTGTGCACCTGAAAGCTTGAAGGAGACTAGAAATTGATTCTGAAACACTGTTGATGCTTATTTTCAAGCCTGGAGAGACTCATTCACCATTCTAGGTGAATCAGTCCTAGTTCTGCCAAACTAAGTCGAAACCCGTTTCTAACAAAAGGGTACCCAAAAATGTAAAACTCAAAATTGACCCTAGAGTGGGACTCATTATCCACCCATGGTGAATGAGTCCACTTTTGAATTTTTGGATTTTCAAAGGTGGATTCCAAAGCTTCCAATCTGCACTTTGACTTCCTACATCTGTGCTTCTGAAACTCTGATTTACGGGTCTAAGAATGAGTTTTTGTTGATATTTTAACTTGTTGGATGAAGAGATGACTTTGGAAACCTTGCAACTTGATCTTTAATGATTTCCAAGCTTCCAAGAGACCTAAATCTACAAACACACAAGAAGAGGAGAAGAAATGGTGAATGTTAGGGCATCGGGGTTTGCCTTGGCCAAACCCCTTTTAGGTAATTAAACCAAAATCATGAAAAAATTGAATAGATTACCTTTCCATGATGTTGATCTTCGATTTCTTCAACAATGGATGAAGATTCAACCCTTGAATGTCTTAAGGAGCTTTCTTGATTCCTTGCAATGATAAAACCCTACTTGAGATGCAAGATTAGTGAATGAATAATGAAAAGTGGATGTGAATTAAGTTAATGGATGAATCGATGTAAAAAATGAGTTTAGAGAGGCGCTTTTATAGAAAATTCACCTATTTTACCTGTTAATACCTCATTACAAGCTGACATGAAGCAATATTAAACTCAAATTTCACTTTTTTCCCGCTCAAAGGTCAAAATTGAGCCAAATGGGACTCATTCGCCACACATGGAAAATGCATCCCACTTGGATGGGACTGATTCACCATGCATGGTGAGTGGGTCCCACAAGGGATATTTTGACAACTCAGATGCCAAGGGATGAGGAAATAAGGTCTAAAATGAAACCTTGTTGGGTATTTAATCAATTCAAGCCTCGGGATGCACAATATGGGTTAATATGGGACTATTAGTGATGATTTGAATGTAAAATAGGGCTTGGGACACAAAAATCAATGTGAAAGTGTGATTAAATACACTTTACAACACGAAAATGAGGTCCACATAGCCTAGGAAAGCACAAGAATCAATGTGAATGTGCAAGACATTACAACACTATTTTACCATTAAGTTTGAGTTATAATTCTTCTAGATTGATGTGATAATGTTATTAAACATATTTTATAATGTTGAATTAGGAAGAAATGTGTTCATTAAGTCTAGAATAGTGTGAAAACATCTTACAACACTTTACAACACCTTTACATGACATCGTTAAAAGCATGTTATTCAATTTATAAGGGCCCAAGACCTAGTGTGGATGCATAAAATGCCTCACAACACCTAAATCGAGGCCTCATTAAGCCAATTTATCATGAATTAATCCTATGTCAAGTAAAGGGTACCTTTTTCTATGGCACAGTTTTACATGGGTAATTTGCATAAATGATTAATTTATTGTTCATACGTTTTGGTCTCTGCTTATTGTTCCCTTCGATAGTAAGTTAGAGGGTTTTAACACTAATGTGTTGCAAGATTTGTGGGGAAGTATATTGATTAAATTCCATTGTTGAAAGAGCCATTTTGAACAGTAAGAGATATTAGAAAGAATAACACTTAACAACCACCAAACTAATTTAATTAAAGAACAAGCAAAGCATGCATCTAATTAGTAAATGTATCTATGCATACACAATGCATTTTGGGTGCGGTAAAATGAATATCATGAAGCATATTAATATAATACATATAACATTTTTGACACAAAGGAAAAAGCCACTTGAATTAACACTTTAGTATGAGCGGCTTCAAATAGCCAAAGCGAAAAGAAATACACAAAACATATTGGTGCAAGAAAAACAATGTATGAAAGGGTTGTTCATGCCTTTTAGTCTATGCTTATTATTGCTTTCAATAGGAGGTTGGAAGTTTTTAACATTGATGTGCTACAAAATGTGCAAGAAAGTATATTGATTAAATTGCATTGTCAAAAGAGCCATTTCGAGCAGTAAGAGATATTAGAAAGAATAACACTCAACAGGAAGCAAACTAATTGAATTGAAGAACAAGAAAAGCATACATCTAATTAGTAAATGTATCTATGCATATGAAATGCATTTTTGGTGGGGGAAAATGAATATCATGAAGCATATTGATATAAGACTTATAACATATTCCATAGAAAGGAAAAAGCCATAGTAATTAACACTTTATTATCAACAACTTCATACAGTCAACGTGAAAAGAAATGCACAAAACATATTGGTGCAAGACAAGCAATCTATGAAACAGTTGTAAGGCATCTTGGAAAAACACTTAATAGGCAGACATAACTAATAGTTGAACGGGAGAAGAATATTATGGAAAAACATCAAGAATAGAAGAGGGCAATAATCTATACAAAATTCTAGGAGATGAACACCACAATGGTTGTTTCAACAATGGAACTTAATCAAAGTATACGCTGCCACACTACGACATTCAATATTCCTTTTACTTTGGCCACCCGCATTTGTTGTGTCCACTGCTTATGCACAACAATAGGGGGGTCCATTAACCCTCGAGCAAACAAACACTTACCACTCAGCTCCCATGTATCTATGACACCAACTCCAACACCACCAACCCATGTAATCACCAAGGCCCACGCCGGCAACAAAAACCCAGTGGAGACACCGATGGCGGGTGTGGCTCCCACGTGAGAAAATCCAATTCACAGTTGGGCTGATGGGAATCCCGTCGGGGACCCCAAACACATAGCCTATCGGTCGAGGTAGTTCTAGAACTACCTATGATTTGTAAGTCTTTTCCTAATAGCTTTTTAAAATTTCCCTATTCTGTATATAATATTCAGTACAGATTCCACGTACGAAGCATGCCAGCTCCACCGCTGCTAGCCTAGACAATTACCAAGGTCCACATCACCACAAAAAAAAATTAGATAAAGACCTATTTGGATATTTTGCATAAATATTTTGTCTATAATATTTAATGCCAAAAAATATAGCTCCTATGTTAATCGGTATAATGCCAAAGATGCACATAGAAAACCAAAACAATAACCCAAGGAAAACAAAATTACTAACCATAACCATATTTTTTGATGAAAGTAAGAATATTTAACTACAATTTCCCTATGGTAATGGGTATAAATCCAAAGATGCACAACCATAACTACAAACAGTAAACAAGGGCCACAAAAATTACTGACCCCAACCATATTTTTTTGACAAAAGAAAGAAGATTTAACTACAATTTCCCCAAAGCCACATTAAATAGAGCTCCTAAAGCCAATACGTTGCAATAAAAAACTAGTCAAAGACCCATTTCAATATTTTGCATAAATATTCTACCTATAATATTTAATACCAAACAATGTAGCTCCTATGTTAATCGGTATAATGTCAAAGATGCACATAGATAACCAAAGCAATCACCCAAGGAAAACAAAATTACTAACCATAACCATATTTTTTGATGTAAGTAAGAATATTTAACTACATTTTCCCCTATGGTAACAGGTATAAAGCCAAAGATGCACAGCCATAACTACAAACAATAAACAAGGGCCACAAAAATTACTAACCCCAACCATATTTTTTTTATGAAAGAAAGAAAATTTAATTGTAATTTCCCCTTGAAGCCACATTAAATAGAGCCACCAAAGTAATTTTATCTCCAATGTGTTAATGGTTTCATACAACCCTAAACCCTACACATAGATAACTACAATTCCTCCTATGGTAATGGTTGCAATGCCAAAGATACACACAAATAACCAAAACAATAGACCAGCAGCGAAAGAAAGAAGATTTAACTACAATTGCTCCTATGGTAATGGGTATAACGCCAAAGATGCATCGCCATAACTACAAACAATAAACAAGGGCCACAAAAATTATTGACCCCAACCATATTTTTTTGACAATAGAAAGAAGATTAAATTGCAATTTCCCCAAAGCCACATTAAATAGAGCTTTTGAACCCAATACGTAGCAATAATCTATGCACAAAGAGTACAACCCCACACACTTCATTGAAAATTTGAGCTACATCACTTGGCACTAAATATTATAGACAAATAGAGAAATTGTAAAAGAGGTATTAGAATAACACTCAACAACCAAAAATTAGTTACCCTAACCATATTTTTTTGATGAAAGAAAGAAGATTTACTTGCAATTTCTCCACCTGCAAAGAGCGATAATCTCTTTGAAGTCTCCAAAATGGGTATAACACCAAAGATAGAAACATAAAACAAGAAGACATTAACAATACATTAATCATCTATGCAAAGCACCCATGTAAAAATCGGTATAACCCCACAAGCTTCATTAACAGGTATAAAGCCAAAGATGCACATCCATAACTACAAACAATAAACACGGGCCACAAAAATTACTGACCCCAACCATATTTTTTTGACAAAAGAAAGAAGAATTAACTACAATTTCCCCAAAGCCACATTAAATAGAGCCACCAAAGTAATTTTATCTCCAATGTGTTAATGGTTTCATACAACCCTAAAGCCTACATATAGATAACTACAATTCCTCCTATGGTAATGGTTGCAATGCTAAAGATACACATAGATAACCAAAACAATAGACCAACAGTGAAAGAAAGAAGATTTAACTAAAATTTCTCCTATGGTAGTGGGTATAAATCCAAAGATGCACAACCATAACTACAAACAATAAACAAGGGCCACAAAAATTACTGACCCCAACCATATTGTTTTGATGATAGAAAGAATATTTAATTGCAATTTCCCCTAAGCCACATTAAATAGAGCTCCTGAACCCAATATGTAGCAATAATATGTGCACAAAGAGTACAACCCCACACATTTCATTGAAAATTTGAGCTACATCACCTGCCACTAAATATTATAGACAAATAGAGAAATTGTAAAAGAGGTATTAGAATAACACTCAACAACCAAAAATTAGTAATCCTAACCATATTTTTTTGATGAAAGAGAGAAGATTTAACTGCAATTTCTCCACCCTAAAAGAGCGATAATCTCTTTGAAGTCTCCAAAATGGGTATAACACCAAAGATAGAAACATAAAACAAGAAGACATTAAAAATACATTAATTATCTATGCAAAGCACCCATGTAAAAATCAGTATAACCCCACAAGCTTCATTAATGGGTATAAAGCCAAAGATGCACATCCATAACTACAAACAATAAACAAGGGCCACAAAAATTACTGATCCCAACCATACTTTTTTTATGAAAGAAAGAAGATTTAACTGCAATTTCCCAAAAGCCACATTAAATAGAGCCACCAAAGTAATTTTATCTCCAATATGTTAATGGTTTCATACAACCCTAAACCCTACATGCAGATAACTACAGTTCCTCCCATGGTAATGGTTTTAATGCCAAAGATACACACAGATAACCAAAATAATAGACTAACAACAAAAGAAAGAAGATTTAACTACAATTGCTCCTATGGTAATGGGTATAAAGCCAAAGATGCATAGCTATAACTACAAACAATAAACAAGGGCCACAAAAATTGCTGACCCCAACCATATTTTTTTGATGATAGAAAGAAGATTTAACTACAATTTCCCCAAAGCCACATTAAATAGAGCTCCTGAACCCAATACGTAGCAATAATCTGTGCACAAAGAGTACAACCCCACACAATTCATTGAAAATTCAAGCTACATCACTTGGCACTAAATATTATAGACAAATAGAGAAATTGTATTCTATAATATTTAGTGCCAGGTGATGTAGCTTGAACTTTCAATGAAGTGTGTGGCGTTGTACTCTTTGTGCACATATTATTGCTATGTATTGGGTTCAGTAGCTCTATTTAATGTGGCTTTATAGAAAAATAGAGAAATTGTAAAAGAGGTATTAGAATAACACTCAACATCCAAAATTTTAAAAGATTGGATAGTAACATTTATCAATAACAATGGCAAGCAAGAGCATCGGAAGCAGAGGTGGGGGGGGTTTTTCAAAATCTAAGGGTGCATTGTAGGAAGAGGGAGTGTCGCATGAGGAAGATGACCCGAATGTGGGTGTAGTGGTCCCTGTTTGCAGGGTGCGGGCATTTGGTGAGTCGTCGAAGATCTTTCTCTATGACTCGGGGTCTCCGTTGGAGGTTTGTTTCTATGGCTAGTGGTCTCACCTACTGCTTGGTGTTAGGGGCCCTTGGCTTGGCTTCCCTTGGTGGATTTATGGTGCGATGAAAGTAGAGCTTTTTGATGCTTTTTTTTTCAGGGGTTTTCTGTGTGGAGAGCGCTAAACCTAATATTCTCATTGTTTCTTCTTTTGAGTTTGGATTTCTGGAGGTTTTGATGTCCTCTTTTCCAATCCTTGTTGTTGTGGTTGAGGGTGTGGTATGGGGATGCAACAAGCTTTTTCTCTTAAGGTGCCATTTTTCTCAACTGTTGTTTTTTCTTTGAATTTATCTTTGGTGGAAAAATTCATGTCGTCATTGCTCTCTCTATGTTGTGTTGGTTCTATTTTTGGATCCTTCGTTTCCTATACTTCAGGGCTTTCGAGGGGAGCATCTCTTTCTTCGGTTGAGGGCTCTTGTTTGGTGTTTTTCACTTGGAGCATTTTGTTTCCTGGGTAGTTTGTGATCTCTTTTTTGTGCTCTTTGGAAGAGCTAGATGTTGTTATGTGGAAGGCTTTCCTAGCTTTCATTCCTAGAGGGATCTTTCTGGGAGAGCTTCTCAAAGCTATTGGAGCTTTGGGTACCTATTGTGGGTTCTCTCTATAGAGGAAATGGTTTCTCTTGATGTTTCTTTTGTGATACCTACTGGGAGGTGGGTTTGTTTTATTTCTAGGCTCTATATAAGAGCTTTTGGGTACCCTTTTTGGTTGTCTTAGATATCTTTCTCGAAGGGGGTTTTCTTTTGCTTTTGGCTCTAGGCTTTCTCTTGGAGGTGTTCTCTGGTTTTGGGTTTGTCTTGGGTGTTGGGTGGTGTTTTATGTTGGTGGAGTGGAATGCTCTTCCCTCTTGCTCCCTTGGAGATACCTATTGGTTTGGGTGTGATTTCTCTCTTGGAGCTCCTACATGCTCAGCCAAAGGATGGTGTGGCTCCCCATATTTTTGGAGCTCTGACTGTCTTCCATTTTTTGTGCACTTTGTCTTTTGTTGAGGTGAAGACTACTCTTGATGATCAACAGTCATTTCCTATTGATTTGGAGGTGGGTGTGTCAAATATGGATGGTTGTTCTCCTTTCTGGTTTCCTCTGGTGGTGTTCCTTTTAAGGTGGAAGTTTCTCCTATTGAGGTGGAGGCAGAGGTTGTTGGAGAGGTTTGCTCTTGATTTTCTAGGTTTTCATAGTATCCTCTCCTATAGAGGGGAGCTCAGTCCTCTTGAGGTGGATTTGGAGTTGGTCTGTGGTGTGCTTGGGAGCTTCAAGGGGTGTCTCTCCTCTTGTGTTTTGGTGTTTTTGATTAGGTGGTTGGGGTTTTTGGTGGTATTTACCACTAATTTTCCTTTTCTTCTGCTAGGTTATGGTCTATTGTTTATGAGCAGATGGTTGGCTGCTAATATCTTGGTTTGTTTCCTGATTGTTTCAGATGGATTTCTACAGTCAAAACTTTGGTGGGGTTTCTAGTCCCAGATAAACCCAAGTTGTATTAGGGCTTTGGGCCCTTTCTTGTGTTTCTTTAGTAGCCTATGATGTCTTTATTATCTAGTAGTGGTTGTTGTTGGGTTGCTAGTGGCTTGTGAATTATCTCTTTTCGTAGCTTGTTGTTGTTGGGTTGATTTATGCTTAGTGTTGTTATATTTTAGGTTCAGCTGTCTTCCTTTGTAAAGGGTTTCAGACCCCTTCAAAACCCGTTTTTACCCCTAATAAAAACACTCAGCATCCAAAACTTAGTAACCCTAACCATATTTTTTTGTTGAAATAAAGAAGATTTAACTACAATTTCTCCACCTGCAAAGAGCGATAATCTCTTTGAAGTCTTCAAAATGGGTATAATGCCAAAGATAGAAACATAAAACAAGAAGACATTAACAATACATTAATCATCTATGCAAAGCATGTTGGAAGTGGAATTACTCTGAGAGGGGGGGTGAATCAGAGTAATGTATAAAAACTTTTTTCTTTGACTTGAAATGCAGATTTGAACTTTCTAACCTTGAACAAATGAGTGACTTGTATATGCAATGTGAAAATTGAGGTTTGAATGATTATTTTTCAATGACTTGACCAAACATAACATGAATGCTTAACAACTCATGTCAAAGCATGATATACATTGTTCATATAAAGCTAAATGAACAACCTTTTAATGCTTTCTTTTACACAAGACACCAAACACATTTATGGCAGAATATAACATTCATACATTGAACATAAACTTAAAGACAACTTGGAACTGTGTTAAAGTATCAGATCATTGCATGAACCACTTTCACAAATGACTAAATGAGAGATTAAGCAAGATAAGCACAAATCACACAAAAAGAGAAACACAGAGCTTTGATGAGTGGAAAACCCCCTTGGGCTAGAAAAACCACTCCAAAATGCATTACAGGCTTAATACCAAACTGATTACAATTACTTTCAAAGCACCAACTCTGTAACAATTCAAGAGCACCAACTCCACCTAAATTCTGAAGCACCAACTTTAGTAGGAGCACCAACTCCTCCAAAATTCTGAAGCACCAACGTCAGTAGGAGCACCAACTCCTTTACAAAGTTTCTCAATAATTATGTAACTGCATTATTTTTGCAATTACAAAATCTCAACAGAGTACATATAAAATATATACAATAATGCCCACTATAATTTGTACTGAATGAAACAGTACCAATATAATTTCACTGAAATATATGCAATCTCTGTAATAAGAATCAAAGATATAAACACTTTAAACTCTCTCTTTTACAATTTTTCTAAACCCTTATTCTCTTTTCAACAATACTCTGTTATGTCTCATAAACTCTCATCACTGAGTCATAGTTTTGAGTCATGTATTTATACAAAGAAAAAACTGTGTAAACATCAAAACCCTCGAGTTTGAAATCAAGTTCAAAATAGTTATACTTACAAAAACCTTAAGCAGATTCAGTTAAGATTAACGAAAACACAAGATCTTTTTAAAACTAAAACCAGAAATGAAGTAATATATTCGAAATTGAATCAATATTAACTTTCCCTTTTTTTACTTTTCCATTCACCAAATTTTCCTTCGAAAGATCAAAGCAATGTATGGATATTACCTCTGTTATGACAGTTCAAATTGTAAATAGAATCCCATAAGATCCTCTATTACCTTTGCTTCCAGCTTGTGGAGAGTCCACCAACTAACTCGCCACCCTTCATAAAATACCATACCTGAAAACCAAATTAGTAAACCACCATGATCTTGCTCAACCTGTAACTACAATTTTATCATGGCAGCGCTAGGGTTCCAAACCTTATATTCTCATCTTGTGCTTCTTTCTTTATTTTTTCCATTTGATCTCTAAGTCTTAAAAACTTTATTCAAAAATTTATAATCTTTGAAGTCCACATCAAATGATATTAAACATCATTTGGAATTTGGAAAAGATCGACACAATAATAATCAAATTATAAAACTATTATGCTTTCGATACTCGATATCATTTAAGAGTTTGAATATTCCTTGGTCACTACCATGTGACTTCAAAATAAAGTCAATCCCATGTCAAATATAGGAGGCCCAAAACAATATTACTTGAACACTTAGCCCAATAATAAACACTATAGTCAGCTTGAGTGCAAAGTGAATGCTCTTTAAAACAAAAAACAAATGCCTTAATGTCGACCAAGGCATTTATCAAAAACTTATATCACTTATAAACCATGTGCCAAGATATATTTAAATATGACATATGAATGAAATTCAAATATTGAAACCATGTAAAATGTGAAGGCCCAAGTGTATGTCAAAATAAACTTTGTATGAAGTGATATTGTAAGTCCAAGCAATACCATTACTTATTTCCTTTTGTAAACGGAGGCAATAAATATATGTATTATTTTGAGTCAAAACTGAACTCCATGTAATGAAAATCTTATGAAGCTATATACAATAGCCAACTCATGAATACAAATATGACTGTGTATCAATACCAGATATAGCATGAAATATAGCTTGAAAGAGCCCTATGAGAAAGCAATATATCTCATGTGAACTAAAGCCAAATGCCATAGAACCAAAACCATATTATCTTCAATCTGAGTAGTGATGTAATAGAGCAATCACCTATATATGTCTGAATAGAATCAAGTAAGAACTAAAATTAATCATTCCAAAATGAGTTCCATTTGATTCAATATCAAAATGATATAATGATCAAACATATAAAATGATATCACCTGAAATTCAATACCATAACCCAACACTTGTATAAGCAAGATAACCTTTATCTACACATGAAGCTCAACATGATCAGTACCACAAGATATAACAAATCTGAAAGTAAACCAAAGCCATAATATTGTCCATAGCCAAGGTACTGAATGCCAAAATAGGAATAGACCAAAAGTAAGCCAAGACTGAATCAAGTATCACAATGTCAATGCTAAAATGCCAGAACTGAACCAATAAATATGCCAAGACCAAAGTGCCATATTATCAATTTTGACATCAAGGACAAATATGCACAAAGAGAAAGTCAACAAAGCACCCATGTAAAAATCAATATAACCCCACAAACTTCATTGAAAATTCGAGCTACATCACCTGGCACTAAATATTACGCACAAATACAGAAATTGTAAAAGACCTATTAGAATAACATTGAATAGCCACCAAAGTAATTTTATCTCCAATATATTAATGCTTTCATACAACCCTAAACCCTACACACAGATAACTACAATTTCTCCCATGGTAATGGCTGCAACACCAAAGATACACACAAATAACCAAAATAATAGACCAACAGCGAACAAATTACTAACCCTAACCATATTTTTTGACGAAAGAAAGAAGATTTAAGTGCAATTTCTCCATCCATAGAGAATGATAATCTCTTTGAAATTTCCAAAATGGGTATAACACTAAAGATATAAACATATAACAAGAAGACGTCAATAATAAATTGACCATCTATGCAAACTACCCATGTAAAACGACTTACAAATTCCAGAGAACAATAGTTTTCAATTTGGAATAAAATGGTTTGTGAATAGTCTGCTATCAAACCAGCAACGGGGCTGAAGGCAATGTTTTTTACAATATTCTACTATGAAAACACCGATGAAGCCGAAGGCAGCAATTTTTACAATAGTCTGCTATTAAACCAACACCACAATTATTGTTTTGACAATGCAACTTAATCAAAATTGCTCCTATCATAATGGCTGCAACACCAAAGATACACATAGATAACCAAAACCATAAACCAATGACGAACAAATTACTAACCCTAACCATATTTTTTTATGAAAGAAAGAACATTTAACTACAATTCCTAATCTATTTTAAATCTCCACAATGGGTATAATGCCAAAGATACAAACATTTGACAAGAAGACATGGACATTAAATTAACCATCTATGCAAACTACCCATGTAAAATGACTTACAAATTCCAGAGAATGATGATTTCTGAATAGTCTGGTATCAAACCAGCGACAGAGCCGAAGGAAATGATTTTTACATTCGTCTACAATGAAATCAACACCACAAGCATTTTTTAGACAATACAACTTAGTCAAAGTATACTTTCCCACACTGCTACATTCAATATTTCATTTACTTCATCCGACCATGCATTTACTTCATCCACCCCCATCGTACAACAACCACATAATGCATTAACCCTCGAGTTAGCAAACACTTACCATTCACCTTCCACATTTCGAGGACACCACCTCCACCACCACCAACCCACATATTTGCGAAGGTCCATGTCACCACAATGAAACCCGGTGAACTCCCTGTTGGTTGATTACATCCCCATCACCAAGAAATCCAATTCATGGCTAGGCTGACGAAAATCCTAGTAGAAACTTTAAACAAAATAGCCTATCTGCTAATAAGTAGATCTAGTAGTTAGATTTTTTAGAAATATAATCTATATCATGTTTTGTTCACATATTTTATTTTATTTTTATTTTACAATCAATATAGATATTTTATACAAAATAAAGACTTTATTCAAAAGATTGTGAAAAATAACAAACTATGTGATGATTTATGGATGAAGGATTCAATTAATATTATTGAGTTGTGCACTCTAATAGAAAATCACTCATAAAACTTATCCAATAAAATTAAACTCACATCATATGTCTTTTGCACATAATAAATTGAACACAACTTTATTGGTACATAGTTTGAATTACATCAACAAATCTACAAAGCCTATAATTAGAAATAAGAACATAATCTTAAATTATAAATAAAACCAAGCACAAACAAGCCTATGAATACTCAAAACACAATCATTTTATCTAATCTTCTATATATAGCTCTCTCTAATCTTTTAAAACTTTTATATTTGATCTGACTAATATTCAACTTCATCTTTATGTTGGATGGATGATCTTTTATAGTAAAAAAGGGTGTAGTATCATGGATCCAACTAAAAATGTAGTAAATTTCCCATGCACATGTGAAAAAGATCAAGGATTCAATAATAAATTAGTTCACCTATCATTTGGATTGCTCCTTGGAACTTGATGCTTGATTAAGAAAACATATAGGGGATCCCTTCATTGATGAGTGATGTGGATTCCATGCAACCTAAGGGACAAACCTCTCTTGAGAAAGATGGGGTTTATATATTAAATGGAAGAAACAATGAATTGGTAACCAACATACAATCAAATGCAAGTAGAATCCCTTCACAAAATTGATATGTTATTTTTATTCAAATTTTGAAATGAAAAAGTTATAATATGATGAGACAAGTTTGTATTGAGAAATGGAAATCCCTATGAGTAGAATGGGGATGACACTTCATTCTAGTTTACATACAACTATGCAATATTCATCATTCTCTCAATGTGGACTATATGAATATAAATAATATATTATAATTACAAATAAGAGAAGTTATAATCACCCAATTTGAACCATTTACCTTCTATGCAACCTATTGATTGCATACCATGATGGTTGGCATTATGCTACATGGATAGAGTCATCCAATTTTAGATACACATAATTAAGTGTCTTGCATGAAGTTGTGCATCACCATGTGTAGAACATGTTATGATCAATGTGCAAGTAATATGAAATTTCATGTGTTGTTGCACATAAAGATGCCAAAAGTTATGTATTGGATGAAATTACTAAAGAGGAGAGCACATAAGTGTTGAATATATAATGGTGTGAACAATGCTTTAGAATATTTTACTAAATTATAATTTGGCATTCATCTATTCTTGAGAAATGATGCTCCCATTGCATCTTTGGTGAGCTATAGAAAATTGAATGTAGATCTATTGAATATTTATTGTACCACCTTTCTTGACCTACATACTTCCCTACCTTACTCAAAATAGATGATGTGAACTTTGGAGAGTGTGAATTGTGGTAACTTAAATAATATCAACTTATGCGACAGTGTGCAATTAATCAAGATCTAAGAAGCGATGTTTTCTCAAGAAGAGGGGGAAATTATAGCTTGATAAATTTTCCACATTGAACACTAGGTGCAAACTAAAGTATAATGGGAAACAAAGAATAAAGTTTATTTCACCAAATATGTATAGAATGGTGTAAGGAACTTAATTCAAATCCCCATTGACACTTTTTAGGATTCATGATGTGGAAGAAACATATTTATGATCCTTCACAAATAATTTATTGGTTGGTTCTTCAAGTGTATTATGAGGGGGATTTCCATGCAAATCCCACTAGGATCTTGGATCATAGGAAGATTAACTTTGAAATAAGATAGCCACACAAGTGAAAGCTCTATGCGATGAGTTTCATGAGAGAGGTGTTACTTGGGAAAATGAGTATTCCTTTGATGTAATGCCCCGCCGTGTGAACCCCAAAGGACAAAAAAACACCACAATATATATATATATATTTTTTTGAAAGTGAAACATTGCGTTCGATGAATATGTACATACATTACATGAAAATCAATTATGCAATTACAAAGTAATTCACATCCTCTGGGGTACATGAAATGGTCATTACAAATCATAAACTTTTATTAAACGAAAGTGAATAAACAACCAAGATTACATAAAGATAACATACAATTATCCATAAACAAGAGAGGGAAACGATTCATCCTTTTATTACAACTCAATTCATAGTTCCAAAATACATTTGTGGAGCATATTTCCATAGATACAACACATCATGATTTCATTAATACATTACGTAATTCTTCCCTTATAGCAATGGGAAGAGTACATCAAGAACAAGAATAATTACATTAAAAGAGGATAAGGTACAAGGTGAAGAAAAGTCTTCAACAATGCAGAGCTCTAGAACTCTACATCTGCTTGTACATCGCGATCACAACTTGGGAACCCAATGGGGTGTGTAGCACATTCCACCCAACCATGTGGACCCGAAGGTCCACCCCCCGTGCTAGGAGATGACAAGAAAGGATCCACATCGAAACAAGGTCAAGAAAAAACAAGGCTAACTCAACAATGACATCAAACAACATCAAACAAGTACAACAACACTTTTTTAGGAAACTCTTCCAAATAGTTCTAAAATAAGACTCACATTAACAAGGGTGTACCAAGCATAAAATCCACAAAATGAATACACGTATGAGGCATGAACCATCTCGCTCATAGTCATAACTAGGGAAAAACAAATCATAGAACAGAGTATACCCATGAGAACTTAAAATAGGAATACGGTCAATGGAAACACAAAGGTGTAACCATGGGAAAATTCAACACCAAAACGGGTTTCCCATCGCCTCTGGAAGCCTAACGACCTACCACTCATGACTATAGAACAAGGGAGTAACTTAAGCATTCCGGATTCCATTATATCCAAAACATCTCTAGATATAAAGTTACCTCAAAAGTGAAATAAAATAAGAGGAAAATATGATCAACATAGATTCACCAGTATGCATAAAGATTCAAATCCAAAGAGTATTTAGGATGAATAAATAACTATCTACATATTCAAGATAACCTATAATGTCCATTCACTTAAACATAGACACAATCCAATCCTACTAAAAATAATGTAGAGAATAATTAAATTTATTTCCACCATGAAATCTTTTAATTTTAAAAAAAAAACTATGAAACCCTACAGTGGGTAAACCTTCAGATTTCTCTTAATTTAAGATTCCTAACTTATACCTTTATTTACTTCAAAATAATTAACATTATAGTGAACCATATATATTTGTGATTTCAAAATAATAAATTTAGTTAAAAAACTATAGTATATTGGTTTAATTCAAATAAATGAATTTAATCAAAATATATCATATTCATTTACTACTTCAAAATAATAAACTTAGTTAAAATGAAGCATATTGGTATACTTCAATAAATAAAATTTAATCAAAATATAACATTTGTATTTGTTAGCTTCAAACTAAATAAATCCAAATCCAACCTAGACGATTTATACGCAATTCACAAATCTAAGATTAGAGGAATTCGTAAATAATCTTAATTTTAAATAACTAGTAATTAAATCTAATTTTTAAATGCATTTGAGAATAAATTTGATCTTAAACGTGTTTTGAAAATAAACCTAATTTTAAATGCATCTGAATACAAATCTAATTTCGGCAACTTCAAAGATTGCATTTAATGAAGTTATCATGGATTACCTTGACATTTAATTATCTATAATATAAATAAATCAATTTTTGGCTTACTTAATTTCCTATCATTTGCCTACAAATCACTTAAATTTACTAAGGTAGAATGTATTCCTTCATTACACTTAAATTTACTAAGGTAGAATGTATTCCTTCATTGCATGGTGATGTAATTCACAAAATAAATAGCTCTACTCTTTACCATCTATTTACCCTACACATTTCTTTATAACAATTTTCCCTATATATATATAATGTAATTTAGACACACCAATACTATCTTGACTAATACCATTAGTGCAATTATACTTCATATAATCTATTTTCCTCCTATCAACATACTTATTATCTTTGCTCTTAATATTATCACCATTTATTATATCCAAAATCACTTAATATACTTGATCTATTAATGACATTAACATAATTGCAATACAACAACATTAGAAAATTATAAATATAATTAAAAATTACTTCTAAAGATATAAATTGAATTACCTTTATTTAAATGTTTAAATTATCTTTAAATAAGTGTAAGAACTTCTTTAAGGGGGAAGGTACACATATTTAGCTAAGAACTAATTAAAGTAATCTTTAAATATACAAGGTAGTTTACATGGTGGTTAAGAAACATGACACATGGCTTTTATTGGATTTTCTAATTCAAGACATAAAGTATACGAAAGAAGCCCTTGTTTTTTTTTTAAACTAAAGATGTTTTTACCTAAATTCCCTTTTGGTAAAAGGAACCGGTATTACAAAAGGCTAGAATACTATCTATCGTTGATTTATTCCTGCAACGATATAAACATCATGCTAAAAACAGACAAGGACTTCCATCAAATACAGAATGGAAGGGGGAGGTGTCTACACGGTAAAACTCTGGTAGCCCAGATTGCATAAAATATGCGGCAAGGATGGACTGATTTTTAATGTATCACTTGGGTTTCAGAATTTGCAGTTGCAGACTGGTTACCCTCAAAACACAGAATTATTCATCGCTCCTTGCTGACACTGTGGTTGTTAAGGATAGAGGGCCTGAAAATGCGACTGGGTTAGCTCCAAAGTATACACTGATGCTGCATACTCATTTAGCGATTGGGACAGGTTGCCAAAGAAAATAGAGAGATTATATAAACCTCTACAACATTCTATTTTCATGTATTGCAGATGTGACCAATTGCCAATGGAATTTAGAAAGGTATTTTAAACTTTTAAAATGTTCTATTATGTTCAAGTGCGGCAGCTAAGACAGGTTGTCAATGAAATCAGAGAGATTATTTAAACTTCTACAACATTCTATTTTCAAGTACAACATATGTGACAGGTTCCCTATGAAAACAGGAAGGCTATTTTACCTCTACAGTCTTCTATGTTCAAGTATTGCTGCTGTGATAGGCTACAAATGGTGATGGAGACTTTATTTAGATTTATACACCCTCCAAAGGCCTAACACTGCAGCAGTGAAAGATTGCCGATGGAATCAAGAGGCTATTTACACCTCTACAGGCTTTGCAAGGAAGCGCTCAAATCTTGAAATTATGAAACTCACTGATTCACATCCTAAACATTGCAAGCTTTGTTTGTGTTTTCAGTGTGAGCAAGCTGGCAAGTTAAGAGGATGAGGGCTGCACAACTTCATACAATAGCGACACTTAATGCATTACATAGATAGCGGATTATTAGGTGCGTTGGCTTACCTTTATGCTGCTCTGAGATATGAGCTAGGAAGGATAAAGGGTGCCCTGATGTTAAAACCTAGATGTGCACATAATTATCTTGGCTGAAATTTACTTTTCTTTAATAGACATTCTCTAACACCTTTGTCGAGCCTTACTTTCAGGCTGCAAATTCGCCAACTGGGAGAAGTGAAAGGTCATTATCAGAGAGAGAGTTTGGGGAAGAGCCCAACACCATGGTAGCAGGAAGAACGCAAGAACAGGCATGTGAACTGATTAACAGAATCCCTCAAAGACTTGTGGTCAGGCAGAAACCATAATACCTAATTAGGCTTGAATTTGTTACAATACCAACCTTACAAGGGAAAAATCAACAGTAAACCAACCACCACTATTAACAGAAACTTAAAACAGAGTATTCAACTCAGAATTCTACCGTAAATACAAAGCATGTAGCAAAGAAGCAAAGTCTATGGCCTATACACATTGAAATGAAACCACGAGCCAAACTTAGTTCGGTGAATCAACATTACTCAAACCTAATATCGCTATTTCTTTTCCTTCCTTCATTAGCTGCCAATCCAAAAGAAACAGGCACCCTCCTTTCCTCTGCGGACGTGACTACCAGAAATGTATATCCCTTTTTTCCTTTGAGCACAACTGTCCTTCAGAGAAAAGCATGCAAAGAGTGAAAGTAAGGACAAGGCACGTGGGTGAGGGAGGAATACTTTGAAGCAAGGACAGGTTTAAACTTAGCTGCACGCACAAGATTATTACTAGCACTTGCACTAGGAGGGGTGCAAGGGTTACGCCGATAGAAAACTATTTTATTATAATGAAATGAAGGAAATATTTGTAGAAAGTTTAATTTTTTAAAATAAATTACAATAGCAACATAGAATAGTTTTTCTTTTGCAATAAGTATATTTAGCAACACATTGTACCACTGTTTATAGAGAGGGTAATTCTCTATTTATAAGAATGTCAGTGGCAATGGTCCAAAGATCTAGTGTTGTAGCATGGTAGAGATTTTCTTTAAAAATCTTCAATTTGTGGATGAAAAGGGTAGGGGAAATGAGAGTTTGCAAGTGATGTGCATATCAGATTCAATTTTAGAATGGCAACATAATGTTTAGTAAGATCAATAATGTTTAATGGTCATCGATATAATTTAGTTTCATGGTTTGCTGGTTGTCTAGATTCATTAATTTTTGTTATCAATCAACTTGTTAATAGATGCAGTTGTCCTACTATTTAGTTCTCAATCTTTGAGATAACATGCTGTGTGCTTAGTTTTGTTTCAAAATTGATATTTCATCTTCGTGTTGCCCAGTAGATGCTCTTCTTCTTCTTCTTCTTCTTCTTCTTCTGATTTATCCTTTCCTGCAGGTGGAAAATCCCATGCAAGTCCCCATAAACAATTCAAAACTTGTTTTTGAGTATTTCACAGCCTATCTATTTGTAAAACTTGGTTTTGAGTAATTCACAACCTATCTATTTTATAAACACCAGGCCTGTGTATGAACAAAATCATGCAGGGATATAGAGATTAGAGGACCCCAAAATTAGCATGCATAACAAAACCATGACTTCATTTAACAAATAACAACATAATTGTTTTAGAAAATAAAACAAAAAAAACATAAATGATGAGGGCATCTGATCTGATTCCTTCATGGTTTTTTGGCAATATACCCCTACCATATGAACCATTAGATGGCAATATTCAGATAGAGTAAATAATTTATGTAGATGGGAAAGGCTACAAGTAGCCCAGTGCCTAAGAAGAGAACATCTCACTAGTTCCTATACCACTGATCTTCATGACTTGTAGCATGTTGAACTTCGAGAAACCTAAATATGAATTTGGCTTCTTTAAATATGTATATGTAAAAGGGTCATAAATGCAGGTGGTAGGCCATTTAAGAAGCGACAAGAAGTTACCACTCCCTTGGCTCCTCCTTACCCCACAAAAAAGTAATCATAAGAAGCAACAAGTTGCCACTTGATTGCCCCCAAGCCAACCCTTGCCCCCACCACCAGACACTAATCATGAGAAGACAATAGCTCACATTATAATCTTTTCATACACAATTATAGGCCATAGCATATTGCTTGAACACAATGCTCAAAGGAGATCTAAACAGAAAGTTTTCAATATGCCAACTGGCAATGTAAAGACATTACACAGATATATCACATATTTGAAAAAAAAAATTGCAACCAAAAGAACTGTTTAAAGGAATGCATTTTGATTTTTGATTTCATACACATCTGAGGAGAAAAGACACCTTCAAAATCAAGTGTGCAGAAGGATTTTGCATGAAACCAATTTTAGACATAAAAATCAATATCGTAGATGAAGATTGTATGATGAAAATTTTCAGTGCTGAGAATACCGTTGCAAGAATTTCCACACAATCTAACTTAATTTGATGTTACAGTTACCTTCCAGGGCCAGATATATGAGAATATTTTATTTATCAATATTGGTTTTGAGATCCACACAAATAGCAATCACGGTTTGATTAATAGAAACATTCAGTTGCTTTTAACAAGTTCAAAGTCTCAGAAATTATTTCACATTTATATAAATGTTTACAAACTATATGACCAATTTATGTATAATATAAAATGTATTCCTAAAGCTTCACAATTATACAAGGTTTCGGTGCCAAATAAACGAATGTTAAAATTTGGCTATGCTACAATCTCAAATTCAGAGTGTAGAAGACATTGTAATGCCATTTAAATACGTGATTCAATGAACTTGACTCTTCAAACATGTATAGGTTAAGTCAATTTTCCCCTACTTGATTAGCTGCACTGTAATTTGGGTAAATTGGCCTTCAGTCTGCTAAATATTGGTTCATTATCTGAGATACTTCTTCAAGAAATGTTGCCTCACTAGACGGTGAAAGGATTGCCTCCTGAGCCTCCTCCATGATATTCTCAATGTTTTATGGCTTGTTGGTAGACTCCCTACACATGATGAGGGCAATCTCATTGGGGGTCAAACCTGCAGCTGCACCCTTCTTCAATAACATGGTAGATATGCGAAGCACACGGTAACATTCAAGAGATAAATTCCAGCCATGAAACCTTAGTAGTTCAATATCTTTGTCGGCATCCAAGGACTCTATGTATTTCAGAATCTTGGGCTTATAAGGTTGTCGGGCCTGACGCTAGTACAACCATTCAAAAGTGCAATCTTCAAACTGCAATAGAACCAATGGAAAGTTGTCAACATCATAATATTAAACAAGCATACAACAAGCTTTTATGTGAAACATTGAAAACATAACAATAAGAAAGCAATGAAGCTGGGCTTTCAAACAAAGAAGTCTTGGTTATCAAAGTTTCATGGATGCAAGAATTGGTAAGAAGGGTTGGATTGAAAGATATTGTCCAGGAAAAAGAAAAAATCAATATTTGAAGCTCTGTATGTTTTCATGTAAGACTTTCAAATCCTTTTTGAGAAGCAATTTTGTGAAAAAAGAAAGAACAAAAACAATAAATCTGCTTAGCCAAGCTTTCAAACAAGAAATTTTTAGTTAAACAAGTTTCATGCTCTTTAGGCACATAAGAAAAGATTGAAATTTTTTAAAAAGACAGGATAAGATACGTCTGCATCAACATAAAGAAAAACTATAATTTGAGACTCTCAATGGACTGCATGTAGGAGTTCCAAATCCTTGTAGGCAATCAGTTAAGTTTAATAGAAGTATTCCTCAAAAGCACAGATAATGGAAAAAACCACACTAGTGTGGAGATGATTCATAAATAAACAGTATTGCACAAACTTAAAAAGTTAAAAGAAAACTTACTTTATCTAGAATACAATAACCATGATCAATGGGAACAAGACGGATTGATGATTCCTCTCCTTTGCAAACCAAGATGTTCTCACCATGCCTATCTGTGTTTTCCAAACACATGTCCAACACAGTAATCTTGTGCACCTCATCTACAGGAAATGCAGCTGGACCCATATCTTCCCAGTTACTATAGCTATCCACAAACTTTTGTAGAGAACCCATCTTCGATTCTTTACGTGACCTATCAAAACCTGTAGCTAGATGAAATGCACTATGAGAGCACCGAATCATCATTGTGAGAGGTACTCCTACAAAGCCTGTTTCATCACTACCCATTGATCGAGGTCCACTAGCAGGATGGTCAAGTATATAGGCTGCAATCTCCCTGTAAGCACACTCACCTACTCTAGTACCTTTCTTCAAACCCTCACCATTCAAGGATATAGGTTACAAAGTGTGAAAAAGTATAAAAAATGAGCATTATATTTTCATTTGATTGTGTATGTTAGAAAAAGAATGAATTGTACTACAGCCATGGGTTCCTCGTCAATTGGCTTGAACACACCAATGATTTTGGTTCCTGTTGGATCTTGCATAAATTATCCACCTCCGGACCCCTCTTTGGACATAATAGGACACCATCCATGCTCCAAGTCTTCTCTCATGACTTTGATCATGTCTTGGAGAGCAGGAGACAGTTTATGCTTGGAGCTGGCCTTTATAAGCTCTAAGAGATATTGACATATTGGAAGCCCTCTTACAAGAGTCTGATATTCTATTAGCTTAGCATGATGATTACTTTGTTTCTCAGGCAATATCTTCTGTCTACATTGAAGGCTTCTTAGAGAAAAAGGAAACTCCTCCTTCACAGGGCTCAGGACAACCCCAGAGGTCGCCATTCTTTCCAAAAACAGTAAAAGAACCCATGGTAATTCGTAAAGACTGGTAGGATTCCTGCATCCCACACTTCAAATTTGTCTTGAGGTTTTGTATCAAAGACCTTTCAGATGCATGCTTCTAAGTTCAGTGTGAAACAGTTATTTCAATGAAAATATATTGAAGTTTTAAGGACATCAAAATAGTTGAATTGACATTGGTTAAAGTCCCCTTTGTCCTGTGTGAAAATTGACGGGGTTTCTCCTTTTAATGCTCCAAACTAATTATGGGCTTCTCTATCCGAGTCTGATATAGATGGGGATAACATATAATTTCAGAGACTTCGTCAGAGATGCTTGTTGTAAAAAATCTACAGATAATAATGCCATCATTGGAAATTTCATTGCCAGGAGGAAATGAAGAACCATGGTTTCTAATCTGCATTTCACTTATATTCATAGCACTTAACTCTTAAAAAAATACATTCCTGCACAAATTTTATACGGTTGATACAAATGATCCATTCGCGTACAGATCCCAAAAAAACACACTAAAACCATGGCGAGTGACTTACCTCAATATTTTACACAATTTGTGTTGTGCTATGAACGAGTATCATTAAAAATAAATAAAAATGAAAGCAACCAATATTAGTGTGGGAGGCATTTGGCTATCTTTTCTTTCCAGCTGGTTTGAAAAAAAAGATCTCAACAATTCCTGGGCAGAGGGGATTCCATTATCCCTGACCATGTTAAATTTCTCTAGCTTGGGGAAATGAACTCGCTGTAAATAATGCAAAATTAGGAACTCGTTTACCTGAAACGAAAATACCCACATATCATTATTAAAGCAGATTGAAGCAGGTTGTTGATGAATCGAAATCGAATCAGATCCATGGGTCAGTTTACTGAGGAACAATACATGGGCATATGTCAAAATGAAAAATTCAGTAATTGGTAGAAGATTTTAGGAATCGGGTAAAACCCAAATTCAATGGGTCAAATACAAATACAAAAACCAGATACAAACACCAATCTTCTTATAGACGCCCACTTAACTATTTGTTCTGATATCAATAACACTATTAGGATTCAAAATAAAACATTTCTAACTAATCTTATCAAAAGCAAAAAAACCACTCATAAAAAGAATAAACATTCTTGAATCGAACATACCAACAACAGGGGAATGTTATTTTTATTTTGAGATCCGATGTGAAAAAGGGAGAATTGGGTTAAAGAGAGATTACTACAAAGAATGCTAGATAATTGAAGTAAAGAGATTGCAAAGCCTTACATCCAATGGCGATGAAGCCGACCAGAAAAAATGGGAAGAGTCTACAGGAAAAATATTATAAACCCTATCAAAGAAAAGATCTTTGTGATATGAAATGAACCAAAATCAATCTCCCTACATCTATAGAGAAGATTTGATCGCATAAATCCCATTTGATTTGGAGATCGAAATCAGATTTGAATGCATTTATTATAAAGATATTATATGGTGTTACAGCTGGAAGATTTGTATTAAATAGCAACTGTCCTACAGATAAAATAGCAACTACCTTGTAGATAAAACTTCTCCTCGGCATAAAATCAGCATCTGAAAACCCCCAACTAGCTCCCAGTTTAACAGTGACCCAGTAGTTGTTTGGCGGCGTGAGACAGGTTTCAGGCTGAAACCTCTCACTATATATAGCCTATCGGCTAATTATTATTATATCAATTATATATATATATATATATAATACTTATTCTTATCTATCATTCATTTAATTGATCACTAAATAAATAGATAATTCACAACGTATTTATTCATTTATTTATTTTCTAAACCATCTACTTTATACTATATTGTTAACAACAACAATAATAATAATATTTTTATTTTACTTTATCTATTTTTATTTTACTTATATTACTCTTTCAAATTTTATAATTTATTATTATTCTGGCCGAAGTCATAATAGCTAGAACAAAATATGGAATTTTATGAAGAGATTGATTCAACTAAAGAGTAATTAAATAGATATTATATATATATATATATATGCGACCGAATATTAAAATTAATTTCACATTAAAATTTGTTTCATCATCCAATGCGGAACTAGATAATTTAATTACTATTATATATGTGTATATATATTATAAAATATAAACATATTGTGTTTAACTTCCACCGAGAAATATCAACAATAAATAGGAAGTCAAATTACTTTCTAAAATCATAATTTATATATATATCTATGCATAAATATACATATATAAATGTAGTTAACCAAATACCAAAGCGATTCAGATTTGTCAATCTCCAACCTACTGACTAATCTTAAATCTGCCATGATAGTTAAAGTTAACAATTGCATTTGGTTGGTTAACCAAGATCGGGTATGTTCTAAATGTCACACTACATCTAAATTCATCTTCATTTAATTATTCTTTTACCCCCAACTAACTTAGTCACCTTGTAATCAATTTAATTTAATTGATTACTCAAGGCTAGATACAAAAATTTCAAAGGAAAATTTAACAATATAATAACGAACTCAAAAGGCAACTCAAATTAACCAAACGAACTCACTCAAGATCCAAAGACGGTCGAAACGGAGGGGCACTACATCCTACCCCCCTTGGCATCGACTTACTCCTGAAAGTTGCACAATGGCATAAACGCACACAATCATATGCACAACATCACAACGAACTAACAACTAAACCAAATAATTAAAGCAACAATGATTAAACAATTAAGATTAATCGACCAAAAACAAAATGTTACCAAAACGAAGATGGGGTGACAAACAAGCGACCTCGTTCAAAAGGAATACCCCTCTCTTTATACATAAGTGTTCCTTGTTGTGATACACTATCTAATAAACTGATACTCTATTATTATCATTATTTTTTGATATATGATCAAGCCAACATTTTGTTAATAGAAGGAGGATATTTTATCCCTTATTTCAATCCTTCTTGATTATGATGGTTATTTTTTCATCCTAAGGTAATTTCAATGTGGTTGATTTTCCTAGATTATTATGTTATATGAGATTGAGAAGTTATGTTTACTTCCTTATGCACTCTTGTTTATTAAATAAGTCATTTATATGTCATGATAAATTATTTAAATACCTATTTTAGTTTATGATGATTGTCTAATAGTACTACTAAAGTATCTTATGTCAAGATCTTATGTTTGATAGGAAAGGTGTTAAGGAAGGTGAATCAAGTCTTTGTTTTGAAGTAGATGAATTTGTGATCTAATTGTATGAATAAAATTAATTAAATTTAATAATATAACAATTAAAACTAAATAAATTTATGATATTGGTTTAGTTTATGAGCACATAAATAATTTTACTCAACTAAATTATTGCACTAGTAAATTACTAAACTATTTATGAAAAGAAAAAATATTAGATATATTACCTATTCATGATTTAGAGATTAAAAAATACGCTAAAATTAGTATTTAGATTATTTTATAATTAGAAAATTAGAATTGATAGTAGATGCTTTAATAAGAGGATGTACACGAAGTGAGATAAGTTATTTTGATTAGATTTCTATTGAAAGGAAATAAAATAATATTAACTTATTTATTTTTAAAATTAAGATTTAAAATATTAAAAAATAATGTTTTTTATAAAAAAAATAATTTATTTAAAAGAAGATTTTATATTTTAGAAAAAACACAATTTTTTTTTTGGAGTGATTGAAGATTGAGAATTGATTTTTTTTTGAATTCAAGGTTGATAAGTGATTGAGGTAGGATTTAATTCATCTAAATTCTATAGAAAATATTTTAATTTTTCTTAAAAAATAATATATGATCTTGTACTTGAAAGAGGTGTAATCGATTTTGTATGAAAATTTTTAATTTCTTGTGAAAAAAGAAACTAAAATTGAAATTATGAAACCATTAGGTTTATGAGAATAATTCATTAGAGATTTGGATATGATTTTTACATGATTATGAAAACTAGTAATTATAATTTGAGAAGCTAACAATCTAAAAATATGGTTAGGGAAACATATCAAAAGTATAGGAATTCAATCATATTAGATTTCAAGCTTTTTCATAATAATTATAGACGAAGGAAAAAAATTTATTTCAAAAAAAATGAGAAATGGAGAATTTGAATTATTTACTTATGTAAAGAGGAAAAGTGATCATAGATCTAACTAGTAGATTAACTAGGATAAATTTATTTTCACTTTGGCTCCACATTAGAACAAAATCAATTAAGGTTTGATGATTGACTTGTTGCCATGAGGGAGAGCCAATATTCTAGGGTTTGGTTCTCTTGAGTAGAAACGAGAAGAAATTTATGTGTTTTAACAAGCCTATTGGATATAAATCCCTAGATCTAAAAATATAATTTACCATAGAATCAAAAATAGAAAATATAAAAATAATTGTAGATTTGGAAAATAGATAAAAAGAGGAACCTATGATTAAAAGGTGAGCCTACATTTGGTGGACAGGGGCATGGGCATCCTAGACCAAATTTGCTTCTTTTTTTGGGATTTGCAAACTTTAGAAGGTAGGTTACAACCTATTTTTTGTTTCTTATAACCTACTCCTAAAAAAAAAATTATCTCCAACCTACATGCATGAAAAGAGGGGGAAAGGTTGTGTTGTATAGGCAATTTCCTAATTTAAACCTTTTTTTGGTGTTTCCACCTCCACGTACAACAAATAATTATGATAAAGAGGGATTACCCTAGTTCAGAAGAGGCCAAAACAATAATTAACTAAAATGATAAATGATAAATGATATGTTACCTTAGTATGAAATCCTTGTCAAACTGATGTCCACACCATAAGTTGCTAGCAAAGGTTGTTTGATAGATGCTTGAATTTATTGATAGACCTACAAGAGGATAGTTCACAGAACACAATTTAAATTATTGTAGATAACTTGTAGAGGATAACTCTTGATACAACTTCATAATTTGGTTGCAATAGCTTCTTGTTCATAATTGCATTCTTTCTTATTTCTTCTTTCTTCTTTTCTAATATTCAAATGTGAATAAAAATTATTTATAAATCTATCACTAATTGATATTTTGATTATAGGTCGACTTGGGTTGTTTTTAATCCCCAAGGACCAACAAAAAAATATTTGATTTGAATTAGGTTCCCTTTAAGGTCAAGGATGCTACCACCCCTGATCAAGTGATTTATCCCCAAATTTATCAGTATGTCAAGGGATTTAATGTATTTTATGATCTGGCATTGAAATAAATTATTATTATATAATTAATTTTGTGATCAAAATAGAGTGTCAAAGTAGTGAGATAGTAGTGTGAAATTTTCAAGGGTTGCAATTTATGATGGTACATTTAGCCCCCACATTAGTGACAGTATGATCTTATGTTCATACTCACACCAAAGAAATAAATCTTTTTATCAAAATTTTGAAGAGACAAGATGAAACCAATTTGATTGGTGCACAAGCCCCCAACTTAGGATCCTATCAATGTACAATATTAAGACACACATGAAATAGATATAATGCATGCAATACAAGGGAAAATTCAATCATATATAAAACACTCATCAATCAATGGGGCACACATAAAAGAATACACAAAGCATACATAAATCAAACATGATGCATACAAGGAATACACGAAGAAAACACATGAAATACATGAAGGTAACATGCAAAATACACAAGGAAAACATATAATGAACACCATAAGAATGTAAATAAAATATGCATAAAATAGAACATGAAACACAAGGTTTGTATGCTAAAAAGGATTTGAGTCAGTAACATAAGGAGACCTTGATCTAAAAATTTGTCTCACATACCAAATTCCATCCATCAAAAATATTAGGCATGATAGTGCTCTCATAGGACTAGCAAGTTGTGTTATATTAAGTCACTCATGAGCTGCATATATCTATAGGCTAGCAAGCTATGATAGGTGTCCATGCAATATGATGGGTTTCACAAGGCTTGCAAGATGTGTTATTCTAGTTGACTCATGAAACACATATCTCCACTAGCAAGAAAGTTGTGTTATGCTAGGTGGCCATCTAAAATTCTCAATTTTATAGGCCAACAAGCTTTTTTATGATAATTCTATGCAAATCATGCTTTAGTGAGTGTATAAATGTTTAACATCTTGAGGGACAAATAAATTCTTAATGTCATATGGGACGAATTGATAACCACGCCTTAGGGGGAATTATAAATAACAACACCACCAAGGGGATATGTCACTAATTCAAATATCATAAGATTCCAATGAAATGGATAGGGTGATATGCCACCCTAAAAAAATTGGCATACTTTCTATGCTAATATTTTAAGGAAAAGAAGGGGGAAGAGGGGATCCTCAAGGAGAATACATGCCTCCAAAACTAGCTAACCTTGCCCCATAAGCATAAAGGCGAGGACAACCATGATAAATACTATTTTGTTCCTATCATAGATGAAATATGGTTTCACGTCAAATTGTACCACCATGAATGAAAATGAGAAAACATATGGAGCTACAAATGCCACATAGTGAGAAAAAACACAATAGAAGTGTAGTGTAGAAAAATGTATCCCTTTTAAATTTTCACACATAATAAGAATTAATATTAAAATTAACTTAATCATGCCTTAATTTAGTGTTGTAATATGTATTTTACATATTCGCATTAATTTTAGGGCCCTATTAATCAAAATGGACTTAATTGTGCCTTAATGTAGTGTTGTAGAGTGTACCTATTTAAACTTTCACACTTATTTAGGGCTCCTTTAATTAATTGAGGTTAATTTTCCTTAATTTTCTGCTTTAATTAAAATCCAAGCCTAATTAATTGCATTTTATAAAGAGGAAACCCGATATTCATTAATGCATAAACATAACACTTCTCATTGAGCAATGTGTGTCTTAGGTGAGTGACCTAGGACCCATTCACCCATGGGTGAATGGTTCCTCACTTAGACCTAGGACCTAAATTTAAATTATGTTTTTGACAGTATTTTAACATATTCAAATCTATATTCACATGTCGACTTGTGTTATTTGAATTTTAGGAAATTAGAGTTACATACCTATAAATATAAGGTCATTTCACTAAGTTTCATCTAAGAATTTCAAGCAATCTAATAATATTCAAGTGATAGATTCAAGGCATTCAAGAACAAATTTATTGAAGAATTATTGCAACAATCAAGATCCAATTGTCATGTCAAATTATTCTTGCATCATGCATGTTTTTGGAGATTATTACAGCGATCAAGATCTAATTGTCATGCCAAAGTATCCTTGCATCATGCATGTTTTTGGAGCTAATATGATGTAGAGTTTATGATACATTCAATCATTCAAGGCATTGTCTCAAATCAAGTTTCAAGATCAAGATCCACATCCATTGAAGTCATTTCATGCAAGTTGCAAATTTGCATTCCAAAGTTCATTCAAAGGTTTGGTGAGTTGTGACATAGACTTGTTCATTCATCATTCCTTTCATCCTATTTCATTTCATTTCAAGGTTTGATTACCAAAATGGGGTTTGACCAAGGAAAACCCCCATTCACCAAAAAAAAAAACATTTTTCCCTCTTGATTTTTGTTTGTAGATTTAGGTGAAAGAAATCTTGAAGATCTCTTGAAGAGAAAAATTGGCGAACTTGTCAAAGTTGAAAAAGTTGTAATAAAAGTTTTCATCTCACAAAAAATCAATTACAAAATTTATTTCTGGCTTTATGAACCTAAACCTGGGAAAATTGAAGGATACAGATCAGTAGTAGAGGCTCCCAAAGGTTGCAGACAAACCCTGACTCAAGACCCATAAGCCCCTAGGAGAATGAGTCCCAGGTTAGCTTCAAAAAAGAACTATTTGTGACTAGTACACATCATCTTACCTCTCTTTGATCTGCATTTCAATTTCTAGTTCCATATATATTTAGCTTAATCTTCAAGATCCAAGTTGTAGATTGCATTTTGGAGTTAGTTTTCTATTTTTAATCTTTCTCCCCAAAGTGTTGTTTAATCAGGACCCCCATCCCTACAAAAAGAAAGAAATCAGTGGATTCACACTTTGACTTGACTCACCTAAAGGTTGATAGTCATTTCATTATGTGGGTCTCATTTCCTAATGAAATAGAGAGAAATAGGTCCATCAAACCCCATTTTTCTTCATTCCATATTTGACCCCCAACCTATTTTTCTATGTTTCAAGAAGAAAATTTTATTATTCAGTATACATTTTTGTATGGTGAAAGTCATACTATTATGAATATGGATGTGTTGCATATATATGTATTCCTTATTCTTCATTATTAATATTTGAAAATATATAAGTAAATTACTAATATTCTAAACTATGTCTTGGGTTACCCTAAAGTCTAAACTATTGAACAATCTTAATTAACTTCTAAACTAAATCAAAAATCTTGATTATTTATGGCTTGATGGTTAAAGCTACAATTGTAAAAAAAAATGATTATGTATTTATTATGGTATCCTTTCTTTGCATGGCTTTGGTATCCAATCACAAAGATATTGATGGTCATTGATTACTTTGATGGACCTCTTAGAGGTTTTTGGGAAATGAGATAACTATTTTCCATATATTTCCACATGTTGTCTACTTTTCCATTTTTCTAGGTTAGCTTCTCCTTGTAGAGGAGTAAATTTTCTACCGTCAATATGATGAAGTCTCAAGGATCAAATGGCCCTCAAATACCTCAGGGATTGAAATGCTCAGGTGACAGGATAAAATGGTGAGAGTTCCAAAAATAGAAAGAGTAGGTCACAGAGGTTTTCTTTATAGACTAACAAGCTCCCGACCAAGGATGAAAGTGTGGTGTGTGGATGCCCTCATAGCATGCTAGTGTGTTGTATAGACCAAAAACTAAGAATGTCTCAAAAAAATAGCTAAGTAACTACTACCAATTTTTTTTGCTAGGAAATTTCAAGAATGTAAGGGAGATAACAAAAAGTTAAAAAATTGAAATAAAGAAAACTAAATGAAATGTAGATTAAATGGAATGTAGATGATAAAATGAAGCAAGAGAAAGAAATAACTCACAAAAAACCAAACAATGAAGCCTCCAGCAAAATAATAGCTTCAATACCTGCACACATTAGGGCAAGGAAAATGTTGGGATTGTTTAGGGGCTTGCCTCAATCAAACCCCTACTTTGGTGTTTCCACCTCCATGGACAACTAGATAGACAAATATATAAAAGATATATAGAAAATATAATAAAATTCATAAACAATGGATGTGATAAATCCCACGATGCTCAAAGACACAATACAAATAGATATTACCTGCAAGGCTTAAAGAATCCAAAGAGAGAGAGAGAGCTGTGAGAGCCAAGAGAGTTGTAAAGACTATTATGAGAGCTTGAGACTATTGTAACAAGTTGTAAAGATTTGTGCAATATTGAGAGAAATAGAAAGAGAAGATAGAATATCCAAGAGAGTTCAAGAGAGACCAAATGAAGTGAAAAGATGGAGTAAAAGAGAGAATAGGAGGGAAAAGAGGTTCTTGAGCCATTACAAACTGTCTCGAGCCTTTTTTATTGACCAAGGTAGGTGACGAGTGGAAAAATTCTTGAGAATGACATTTTAAATGTTAAAATATTGTGAAACACTAGTGTAATGTGTGGATGTATTTGCAGTGCACTAGTGTCCAAACAAATCATGCTAAAAAATGATGACACAAGGTTAATGAAAACTGACGCAAGGAGATAGTTGTTAAAAAGGGGTCTTGAGAATCCTAAGGGAAAAAAGGCTAATGCAAGGGAAAATATGATCCTACATAAATAATAAGTGAGTGGACACTAAATTGGATACAAAAGCATAGGTGAAATCACAAGGGTATGCAATTTTTGACACTACATTTTTCCCCCACTTTAGCAGGCTTATGAATCTGCATGAATATACATGCTAAAGGAAATATACTAAAAATAAATAACATCACGATGCCAAAAGGATACTATAGAGGAAGTAGATAACTCTTCGGAAGAAGGAAGCATGCCCCCAAAGTGAAGACCTAAAAAACACATATTAGATAAGAAATATTTGCACAAGGCAACAAGGTTAGAAAATAAAAAGCTACCAAATCATGAGGTTAGAACATATACATGGATAAAACATACACAAATGTACATAAAAATAAACTAACAATATTTGAGTTAGCAAATTAAAAGAGACCTTGCTGCGAGAGGTCA
>VDFB02348765.1:0-39302 GCA_007258455.2 Sequoia sempervirens
CTCCAAGTACCATTTCCAGTATGGTACACTACTTATTTGTTTGATGTTTTATTTTCTAAATGATCTACCAAACTTCAAAGGGAAGGTTTGACAACTCAACTAGATTGCCGCAACACAAATCAAATATCATATCCGCCAATTCCCAAACCAACAATCGTACAAAGCCGCATAGTGGGGTTTTTTCAAACCTTTCAAGAACAAATGCAACTAAGGGAAAGGGTCCCAAGTACACTTCCACACAAAAATACATCAACACCATAACATTCATGGTGGACAAGGACTTTACATACATGGAGGTAGTCAAACCTTGCACAATTTGGATTCTAAAACTGCCATATGAAGTTTCTACATAGGAGATAGATGCCTACGTGACAACCCTACTCCGACACCCCGAGCATACTGACATAGAAAGGTTTGGGACATACAAGAAGGTCATGGACAAGAAGATTGTCCAAGAAGCTAAAGAAGCTAAGGAGATATAAGGAGATATTAGAAAAGAATAAAGACAAAATTTACAAGAAATGGGGTATATCAGGAGGGTTCAAATAGTTTGCAGCAACTATAACACAATTAAAACCTTTCGGGAGAAGATCGACAAGGTCTGGCACCACCCCACTGGGCAAAATCAGAAGGACCCTCAACATCTACACCAATAGTGTCTCACCCGAGGAAGCCACCACAAGCCCCGAAAAAAACTAGACAAGCAAGGCCTAAATAAAGGGCCAAAAGGCAGACAACGGAGGAGGCAAGGGAAGCTAAGATAGAAGAGATATCAGAAGAAGAAGAAGTCGAGCAACCTCTTCAGAAAAAGAAAAGAGAACAACGCACTCCGGTAACCCCTCCACCAAACAAACTGGAACAATCAAAGGCAAGTCCAAATCCACCAGAGATAAATCTGGAACAACAATCCCTGAAACAACCTCAAGAACTAATTAACATGTTGGCAACCTATAATACCATCGTCCACCATGGGATGTTACCGAAGATCCTCAAAATGCATGAGGATTATAATGAAGAAAATAAATTAGATCGAGTAATTCAAAGCTTGGTCTGATATGTAAACCATTCCAATAAAGGCCTTGAGGAGGCAATGAAAGCATTTTTGGAAGAAATTGGGGCAGCAATCTAGGAAAAATAGGCTAAGGTCCTGGCAAGGGATGAAGAAATAAAGGAGTAAGAAATCTCCTCGATTAGCACAAATATTATAGAGGAACAAAAGCAAGCCTTGGCATAGGCACATGCACAAGAGATTCAAACCAAACCACAGATTGCTAGACTCATGGAAGATAATTCAGAGGATACAGAGGCCATCCAAAAGGAGAACAAAGACATTACTCAAAAACTCTATGAGGAAATGACTAAGGTCTAGGATTATGGCGAGGGCCTGAATCCAAAGGACGACACTCCCAGAGAAATAGGGACTACCATGGGAGAGGATATGGAAAGACACGAAGAAAAGGCGGAGGGCTCCGGAGGAGGAGACAAGAACATAGATGATTCTGAAGAGGTATCTACTCCATCAGATATTATCTCTGCAATCAAAAACTTTTTAGCACAACAACAATAGATTCAAACTACGCCCTCTCTGCAGACTACAAGTACCATTGGTCGGGTCACAGGTAAATTTATCCGACATGTCACCCTTGCAAAAGATACAACCAGGGGACATCTTCCATGCAGCCACTCGAGAAGAACTACTGAATGAGCACGCTCAACATGTAGAACAACTGGAGGATGCGGTGATGGCATTATAGAATGCTATTCCCCATCTTCTGCGGGATGCTTCACTCCCGCTACCTCAACAACTGAAGCAGCTAGTGGATAACTTTCAAGCAGATTCTGCCTCTGCAAAGGCCAACATCGTTAAAGAGGCCCAGGAAGAGCTGACTAAGAAGAATACCGAGTAGTTCACCAAAAGATATGCTACCACACAATATCAGCTCAAGCTACAAATCAAACAGTCCGGGGACAACATCAGAGAGGTTGCGGTGATGTACCAATTTTGTTTAAAGTGGCCAAATACAACAAAGAACCTCTGCAACAAAATAAATCAGCTGGAAGATCAGATCGCACAGGTGCCCTATGATCCACTGCAAGACCCATCCGAAGCTAAAGGGATCAAGTGGAGACTCTTCATATTCAGCTACAACAACTCCATACCCAATGAGAGATAGTGAAAGAGCAACTACAATAATTAAGGGAGGCTATCAATAGTGAGTTGAACTTCCTCTAACTCATTTTGAAGGAAGCCAAACAAATCACCACCAACATCTCAATCCCAACTACTCTCCAAGAGGCAGAACATACACTGGTACAGATACAAGGGCAGATACGTACACTCTTGCAAGCATAGGTACGTTGGACTTCTACAATGGCCAAATTGACGATACAATACCAACATCTCCTTCCCAACTGAGCATCATGTCTTGAGGACAAGACAACAATTTAAAATAAGCATGTCTCGGCGATAATCCGGTTATTAAGCTACCTAAAAAAGGTTCAGAATATGGAGAGTCATCGCTGGTCTAAGCTAATCGTGAAAGAAGAGCTAACTAGAAGAAAGAACACCTGGATGAAACAAAATATCAAATGGATGAAAAAGTGGGATGTTGAGATGCATGAGTGCCCAAACACAAATGAAGAAATAAAAAAATATGTGAGAAAAATTTAAATATGCTATATGGATGAAAAAAAACAAGGCATAAAAAGAATTATTATATCAAAGAATTAAATCCCACGAGGAACCATGAAGAAAAGGCATATATAGGAGTGAATATCAAATGGAAAGCAAAAATGTTGATAGCTCAATTGCGTACTAGTTCACACCATCTTAGGTTGATTTTGTAACATGGGTATGGTGGAGACGGAATGGCATTTCACCATGGAGTGCTCAGTGTATAAAGACATCCAGGCTAGTTATGGGGACACCGTGCAGGTCGACAATTTAAATACCCTGTTTGAAGAATCAAGGTTAGACAAAACTGCAAACTTCATCATCAAAATTCACTGCAGAAGGGTTGATCTCGAACGGAGTTTGCAAACTATTTAGGGCCTTTCTGTGGGAGGCTCTTGTGCTGCTCTTGGGTCCCATAGACTTCTTTGGCCTCGTGGACATCATTAAAAATTTTCATTTCATTTCATTTCAAAAGGGGGGATGATTTAGGTCAAGAGTGATAAGAGAGCATACCTCAAGTTAGCGAAAGAGGTCTATGGTACTGGGAAAAGGCATTAGCCATAGATAGAGTCATGTCCCTTCAAGGGAATACATGTATATATGCGACCTAAGGTGAATAGATAGGAGTGAAGATATGAGATAATGAGATAGATTTGTATAGAGATACAATACTGAAGCAAAGACTAAGACCTGCCTTTTGTACCTATTATGATATAAGATAAATGAGCTATAAGGATAATATATGTGTGTGATGGATGTATAAATATTTTCTTTGATTTGGATGTTATATGCTATGTATGTCATTTAGATTCTTACCACACATGCTTGTTTCTCTTATTGAGTCCTCTGAGGTATAAATAGATTATACAAGGAGTGTTGGAGTACAAATCTTCATACTGTACTTCCTCCATTTCTCTTGCCAACAATGAATAATAAATAACAAATATGTGGGAATGTGTGTGAAGAAGATGATAAGGATAGGGAAAGGTATTTGGTTGTGAGCCAAATTTAGAATGAATGTGTTACTTGTCAACATGTAAATTTTTTAAGACGTTCCATCAAAATTGGCCCAAAATAAAATGGGAATTTGTATGGGTGTGTGAATTCTGCCATTACAAGTATGTTTGAAAATGATATATCAACCTATAACTTTTACCAAATTATTTTAGTCCATCATTGTTAGCCTCTTCCAATGTTTGCATGGAAGTGGAGCAATGGATCTAGGTCTTCTCTGTATAAAGTTGATACATACATTTTGTTTCTCTACTTGGACTTTGTTGCCAATTTGTTATGACTTCCGAGTGGTACTACTAAATCCAATGTTTGACTTCTAGGTAACTAATGAATATTTGAATTTTAGATCAATAAGAGAAAGTGATAATACTTCAAAATTACTCAATAGATTTTTTCCTTATGAACTTTCAAACTCAAAAAATATAAAAAAAAAAATCTTATACCATAAAATATTATTCAATTGCCAAAATCACTCTATGAGAAAGCCCATTCTTCTAAATATAATAAAATACTTTTAATTAACAAGCATTCATATTCCCTATCCATAAACCCCTACACCTCTTTCAAATGAGGTGAAATGATCAACGTTCATTATCCCCTAATTTAATGATCAAAGTTCCTTATCCCCTAATTTAAGACCACAAGTGGCTAAAACAAAGGTTACTACGTGTCCTCCACGATATATGTGGCATGTCTTATGCATGCACAAGAGACCCACCGACTAAAGAAAACAGGCCATTACTGCTTAATTCTTCCCTCCTCTTTCCAGGGACTATTAATTTATCCTCTCTTGGTATTCATAATTTACTTCTTATACAAAGATTGTTTTTCCCCTCAAGTTCGTTTGAATTCAGTGATGACAGTGGAATGCAACAAGAATCCTGACTGAGCAAAATGAAAATGTATTCGTACTGTTTGAGAAAACTATTATGTCAGAGTAGTGTATCAGCTGGAAACTTTATATTACTCCATGGATTAATTTGGATGATATATCCTTAACCATCTCTACCATTTAAATTTTTTTAAGGCTCCGCAACTTAAAACATTTCAAAACATCTGAAAAAATCTGATTTTGATTTGTCAAAACTATTTATCTCTGCCACAGTTTTCAGGATAGTCAACAAAACATTTGAGTAAACTGTACTTTGATGGTTCTCCAAGAAATGATTGCAGCCAGGAGAAATTAGGTATGAAAATCCCTGCATCCAATATCTTTCTTATCTATAACGATGCCATATTTGGAAAACATCCATTTAGGAGTGTGCTGGCCTTTCTCCTGCTAAGTTTGGCTTAGAACCTGCTGATTGTATTCGCTTAAAAATCTCATAGGTTTTATCAACAATTTTGTACCTTGATACCAAAATCCATTGAGGCATTCCTTCAAACAATTTTTGTCCCTTGTGCATTGCAAAATGTCTATGAGGTCATCGAAAATGAAATCTGCTTAGGTTTTTTTTCGCTATGATCTTTATAGCCTGTTCCAAAGGTCCAAATTTGCCACCATCAAGGGGATGCTGGAAAATGTTATGTGTTTGGCTTTAAATACATTAAAGAAAAAAGAAGCGTTGAGACTCTGGAGTACTTTTTGAGTCTCAATCCAGGGGAATGAGCCACTAGCTGAGGCAGTCTGGGCTAGTGGAGTAGAGTCGCCAGGATGGCAGTCAAGGGAGTCATGGACACTGGCAGTTTCTGCCAGTACTCCCAAGTTTAGCCAGCTGAGTCTGTCATTGGACTCATTGTCAGTAAAGTCACATACTGTCTGTGCATTCTGCAGTAGAATGCACGCAGAATGCACGTTTGACTGTATTTATTAATTGAAAATAAAAAATAAAAAATGAATGTATTTGGTACTTTCAATTAATTAATAAATGTAGTCAAATATGTATTCTGCTGGCCGCATAGACATCGCCGTAAGGTCATATGAGGTCATGACAGTTTCAGTTAGTACTAGCGAAGTCACAAGACTATGTTCGTTTGGGCCAGTACTAACCAAGTTTAACCAACAAAGGCAGTCTTGGAGACCATGCTCGTTTGGGCAACTAAGGCACTCTTGACAAGTTCAAGGCTATCTTTGACAACATGTTTGTTTGTGCTTGTTTGGGTCAACTAAGGCACTCTTGACAAGTACAAGGCTATCTTCGAGACCATGCTTGTTTGGGTTAAGGCGTTCTTGAAGTACAAGTAGCTATTTTGGAGACCATGTTTGTTTGGGGTAAGGCGTTCTCGACAAGTATAAGGCTATCTTCAAGACCATGCTGGTTTGGGTCAATTAAGGTGTTCTTGCTAAGTATAAGGCTATTTTTCAGCCTATGCTCATTTAGACCAATTAAGGTGGTCTTGAAAAGTACAAGGCTGTCTTAGAGACCATGCTCTTTTGAGCCAATTAAGGAGATCTTGATAAGTGTAAGGATATTTTCGGGACCATGCTCATTTGAACCAATTAAGGTAGTCTTGACAAGTGTAAGGCTATCTTAGAGACCATACCCTTTTGAGCCAATTAAGGAGTCTTGACAAGTACAAGGTTATGGTAGTCATGGTCAATACTTGTCAAATCTAATTGAATGGCAAGGTTATGGCAGTTTGGGCAAGCATTGGGCAAGGACTCCTTGAGTCTAACCAAGGTCATCTTAGTACCTATGAGTCATGAGACTATGACAATTACAAATCACAAGGCTATAACAATTTTCACAAGTACTAGTTTTGAGTTTGTGGCAATTTTGACCACTATTTGCCAAGTCTAATTATTGACTGGCAAGTATGAGTCATGAGGCCAAATTAGCTTCAGCTATTACCTACCAAACTCTACTTGATTGAGACAATCTAGGAAAGTATAAGACACAAGTTTGTGTTAGTTTTGACCAATACTTACACATCTAGTTGATTGAAGTAGTTTGGCAAGTATAACCATAAGATTATGGTTGTTTTGGTGAGTACCCATAAGTCTACAAGATCAAGGTAGACTTGATAAGTATGTCATCATGGGTGGTAGTTTTAGCTAGCACTTAATAAGTCTAGCCAATTCAAGCAATATGAGTCATGAGGTCATGGTAGTTTAATCAACGAGTCACCATGAGAGGCAATATGTGCAAGTACAACTTGGATAAAAAATCATTCCTTGAAGTTGCACAAATTTCCCCTATGTAGTAGGTTGTACAATACCTTATAGCCTCCTATTTTCATAATTATCAATCAAACATGTAGTGACACATCCCCCCAATCCAACCCTACCATCCATGACAATATAACAATGCAATCATGAAATGCTTCCCTACCGTAGCATTATCACCTCATCTCTTTCAACTAAATTACGCTATTGTCCTCACTAGCTTGCCTAATCATTTTATTGTACATTTTTTAGCCAAAATTTAAATGTTGCTAGTTAACATTTTTTTGAAATAAAACCCCTATTTGTGTCAATGTTGCAAAGCAAGGAAGCAAATCAAAGACCATTGCCAATCATACTAAGGGTCAAAAAAGGGTTTATTTAACTTCTTCAGATGCTAGTAAGTACACATGGCTTGCTTTCCATAAATGTTTTTCTATCAAAAATTCCTTCAATATACTATTTTGTTCATTATTCTTTGCATTCTTTGAAAATAGTTGCTTAAATTGATAACGGAAGACAATTGAATCTATGCAGATGGTTCCTCCCAAAGTACAAGTTATAGTCGAGAGTATGGTCAACCTCAATGTAGATGATCGCCTTCCCAAACCATGTAATAACTCATCTTTTACATCTATTACTTTGAAAGATTATATTACACTTGAAGTCTTAATTTGTGAGTGAATTTTATTATTGTTTTCATGTGTTGTGTATTGTTATATTTGTCCCAAAAGCACTACGATGGTTTGTAGAGGGTTTCTAGAGCTTCTTTTTTTACTACTTCATATTCTCCCAAGAGTGCTAGGAGGGTTCATTGAGGGTTTTGAGAGCTTATTTTGCAACTGCTGACTTTATATCCTTTTGCTCTAATGATTTTTCATTCAACTTGTAAGTTTCTTCAACTATATATATAATTATTTTTATTTGATATTTGCTAGGGTTGTAGGTTCTTTTGTTTGGTTTTCAAAAAATATGATAACTATTCATTTGTAAACAACCAGATGTAAGGTGCATTTGTAGGGTATATCTCTAGTTGTAAGTGTATTGTCCCTTGTCTAGTTGTAGGGAAAATCTTAAATTGTAAGGAAAACCCTAGTTGTAAGTGTAATGCCTAGATTCAAAAAGTAGAGGTTCAATTGTTACAAAACTATTGTTAGTATAAGAATGATATGAAAAACACACAACACTTTAATTTTTTTGCTATCAACTAACAAACACACTCATTAAACTATTTTTTATAGAATACATATAGACAACAATTATGAATTATCACATAAATTCTAAATTTTGACCAATAAAATGGTTGCAACTTCATCCAAGACCTCTTTGTTCTAAACATAACAATTTACTAATCCCTTGTCACAAATGGTAAATATTCACTCTATTTTTAAGAATAAAAGCAAACCATATAAATCTAACCAATAATAACATCAAGGTTGTTAAAGAAGTAGAGACAAGATTAAGAAATATTATTCTTTGCTCTTCAAGTTATCCTTCCAAAGAACAAATAAATTATAGTTTTTTTCTTGTCTCTAGGAATGCCCTATGCCATTTTCCCAATGTACATCTCATGCACCCTATGCATTTTACACCCTTTAGTTTGTAACAAAATTCCATACCTTGTCTAGTTGAGGACATGAAGATAGGAGAAACTAAATTTACTTGGGGTTTGACTAAACTAGTTGCTAGAGATGACCTGTAGTCATGGATGAATTAACAACCATAGTTGGAACTTTAAAAATAAAAATTGAAATAGAAGAAACCACCATACTCTAAATTTATAGGGTGGTTGAAATATTTTCTAAAGTTTACACAATTGTTGAAATCACTAGAATCAAAATGAAGATTATTGAAACTAAAATTTCCATCACAGGACCTAAAGAAACAATCCCCTAATTCTCATATCTCTAAAATTGATCTTGAGTTATATCTTGCATTTCATATTTTTTAGAATTGTTATCAAACTTTAGACAATCAATTTATTTCCATTGAACCCATTTTTCATGTGCCTCACCAAATTTTCCTAAAGGAAAATTTTCTTTTAGGGTGGCAATTTATTTTCTCTTGTTAGTGGGTGAAGGAAAATCTACTTCCAAAGCTTGCCTTTTTTGGACAACGGGTTGAATATAATACACATCCAAAGAGAAGAGGGTCCCTCAAACACCTAGAGAGGTCAAAATTTAAAAAAGAAAGACTATTGAGGCCCTAGCTTGCATGAAATATAATAACGACAAGGAAAGAATAGAGGAAATTACTAATACTTTCCCAAATGACAAAGAAATCAAAAGAAAAGGAGAACATTCAACTAATTGTCTCCCAATAGAGGAAGAAAGAAAAATTAGTTGAAAAAAAGGACTATGTTGAGGAACCATTCATTGGGTATGAGTCCTAAATGCTGGAATGAAAATGGTAGTAATAATAGTAGCTAGGATGAATACATGGGTCTAGAAACTAGTGAATCAAGTTATGACAATCATGGATCCAATGTTTAATAGTTGGCTCGATAAAGTAGTTTTTTTAAAGCATCATTGGTGTGTAAATAAATAATTTCCTAGTATAATTTTTATGCTACAAACATTGCTAGATGTATCACCAATTTTCAATGCAATTACATTTTTGGAGTATGAATACAATTACTAGTGAATACATGGGTCTAGAAACTAGTGAATCAAGTTATGACAATCAGTTTAATAATTGGCTCGATAAAGTAGATTTTTTAAAGAATCATTGGTGTGTAAATAAATAATTTCCTAGAATAATTTTTATGCTACAAACATTGCTAGATGTATCACCAATTTTCAATGCAATTACATTTTTGGAGTATGAATACAATTACTAGTTTTTATGTTTAGTGATTTGTTGTATTATATAATATGTCAATGCTTGTTATGCAATAGTTTATGGTTGATTGTTATTATGTTATAGTCTATCAAATGCAAAGATGTTGAGTAACAATTGGATATTGTCTTGTGAGTATTTTCATTTTAAAAAGCAATAGTTGGAATTAATTAAATCTTTCAATTTAATTTTGATAGCCACACAACTTAAGCTAACAACCTTGGAAAACTTCCCTATTTGAGCTTGAATCTATTGTAATGTCTTTGAAGCCCAACTATAGAGTTATAAGAATTTATCACCAAATTGAATCTCTCTCATCATTGATAGATGAATCAACTATGTGAGGTTGTGTAGTAGGGATTTTAGCAACACTTTTGATTGTAGTGATACTTTTACTTCGTGTTTTAATTTCTAGAATGAACTAAGTAAAACATGAGAAACTAATAGGGTCAATCTTTGGATGTTGGTTTTCACATCAAATATTTTGTTGCATGCCTAGAGAGAGTAATTAGAGTATAAATATATTATTGCATAGTTTAGAACATCTCCTTCCATGCATCTTTAGATTTGACTATGCAATATGCAATATGCAATATGCAACACAAGCTCATTTGGGTTAAAGCTATGTAGATATTTTTCAACCTACACAATTTTCACCCAAATGTCGCATACTATCTACAAGGACATTACATTAAACAAAGTCATCATTGTAGATCAATAAATAATATAACTAGTCTATTTGGACTATGTGATGCATGACCATTTTTTAATACAATTAAAATTTTAAAGTAGGGATACAATTGTTGGTTTGATTTTTTATGCTTAATTTTATTATATATAACATATTGACGCTTGTTATGTAGTCATTGCTAAATGTTGTGGTTTTAGTCTATCAAATGTAAGGATGTTGAGATTTTTTTGGATATTGTCTTGTCACTATTTTACTTTAAGGCAACATTGTAATTAATTAAACTCTTTAATGTAGATTTGACATCTATAAAATGTAAGAAAATAACCTTGGAAAGCTTCTTGATAAGAGCTTTAATCTATTAGAAAATATCCCTTATGTGGGCCATAATGATGATAATCTATCCATTACCTATAGAAATAGCAAGTCAATCCTTGATATGCCCTTTCATAGGGAAAACAAATGCACAAGTCTCACTCAAATTTAGTTTTTTCTATAATTTTATTGTTGAGTGTTTTGGTTGTAGTCTATCAAATGTAAGGATTTCTATAAATGGTTGGATATTGTCTTGTCACTATATTTCATTGAGAAAGTAACAGTTGTAATTAATTAAAATCCTTAATGTAAATTTCACACACACACAATTAAAGCCAACAACCTTACAAAAATTCTCAATATGAACTTCAATATATACTAGGCAATCTCTCATGTGGGGACCACAATGAAAACAATTTGTCCATTGTCAACAAAAAGAGGAACTTGATCCTTGACATGTCTGTCTATGCAATTCAATGCATGAGTCATTCAAACCTATTTTTCTATACCAATATAGTCTCTTCTACTCATGATAATAGGAAGACTTTGGGCTTCAAGAGAAATAGGCTTTTCACAACAAGGATATTATGTTAAATAACATCATATTTGTCTCAATAATAATACATTAGTCTATGTCTTATGTTATACACATTGCTAGACACATCACCACTTTTGAATGCAATTTAAATATTAGAGGGGGCATACACTTACTAGTTTTTATGTTTGGTGATTCATATGATTGAACTTTTAATTTGAAATTATATAATTAATTATATAGACTAGAAGATATTATGTAATTCTTTCTTTTGTATAATTTTTTTTTGGTAGGATATTTTTTGTGACTATAGCAAAGATGCATAGGTTTATATGAAAAATGGACAATACTATTAAAGATGAGGTAGACAAGGTAGAAAATTTAGAACCTATGGTGATTGTGCATTTACATTTATTATTGGCATATACTATAGATGTGTTGATAAGTTCGAGTCATGTGAAAATGCATTTACATGTCAAATGTTTGCAAATACTATATATTTCTCATGGTGTATCAATATTTCCCTATGTATTTGATTGTTGCCTAATATTTTTCTTTTTTGGTTTAGAATTTAAAATATATATATTATCTATATATATAGTACATAGTAAAGGGTGCATCAAGGAACTTGCCTCAATTTAGGAGTAGAGTGAACATCAAGATAATAATTTATTTGGTAAAGAATGCTAGTTACACACATATTGTTTCATTGTATGATGTTAATGTCGATATATATATGTATGTATGTATGTATGTATAATTCAATGTAAGAGAATGAAGGACTTGAGCCCAAGGATAACGAACTTGAGAATAAGGAGGACTCGAGGAGAATGAGGATGAGGCTAATTTGATTGATGATGAGGTGAAATTATTATTACAATTATTTTTATTCTCCATAATTTATTTTGGATTAGGTAGCTTAAGTTCTTTTCAAAATGATTTGTACAAGCTCCTCTTCATTATATAACTAAGTGGGTGGATTGTAGATTGGTATGTTTTTTAGTACTATTCCATATAGCCTAGTTGGGGTAAAATCATAGGAACTACAAAGGTTAAATATGCATAGAATGATGAAGCATGATATGCATTTTTCTATTCCACAAAAGCATCACCAAAAGTACATGGGAAAATATTTACCTATTTCCCATGAAAGAATACAAAATTATATGGAAAGGAGAGAAAGTGATGTTGCCTATGTCTTGAGGATGTGCTCCACTTTGTAGAGAATATATTTGATTGAATTGATATAAAAAATGTACAAGAGAGAAATATTTGAACAACTCCCTAGAAAGGTGAAGGAAGGGGCCAATGCCAAATTCACTCTTACAAATGTGGAGAAGAGGGAATAGAGGAGAGATAAATTGATGATATAAAGAAACTTGCAAAGGAGTAAATGAAACTTCACTAAATTGTAAATGCATGTTCTAGTTTATGATGCTCTTTTTTAAAGAAAATTATGGTTACATACATACAAATTTGAGTTAAATTCATCATGTAGTCATCACAATAATCCCCTTGGTGAGCTCTAAAAAAAGAAGATAATTCATGATGAAAATTTTTCAGGACAAGGATGTATTGGCATATGTAAAACCTATAATCTTTTCATACATGCATTTTATGTGTATTATGTCATGTATAGTAATTAAAATAGAATATGTTTCCAAAAAATTACATGAATGATCAATATTAGCATCTGTGGAGCAAAAATATGTTCTTACTAATTTTATTTAGTTGAAAACAAATTTTCTATAGGATGATAACATTTTTCTTTCTTAACCTTCAGAAAAATTGAGGAGAAAAGTTGATGAAAGAAAATTCGTGGATAAGGAAGTGTGAAAAATGGTATACATTATAAAATACAATTTTGAAATGAAAGGTTTAGCTATATTTTAACCCCTTTCAAATGTGTCCTACCTTTTGTAGGGTAAGAATGTTTCAATTGGGAAAGAAATGACGAAAATCATTACACATGTCATTGAATTTATCCCTTCTCCTTAGAAATTAGGGCTTAAGATAATTAATGAGATTGTAGGATGTGGAATAAATTGGAAAATAATCTATATTGGTACTATTTTGATGCATGTTTTCTATTTTTATAATTACAATTTATCCTAAATTTAATTACCATTTAACCTACCAATCCTTCAACTACAACCATCTATTAAAAATATGAGAGGAGAGTGGAGGATAGAAACAGTTTTGTCATTAGAGATGATGTGGGCTTCTACATGAATGATGTCCTAGTGGGAAAAGACAATGTTCTTGATTTGAGAAGGCATGCACTTTGCCACAACATTCCACTCCCACTAGGTTGTGTGAAAATGAATATTGTTGAGGCCATCATTCCAAAATTTAGTTTTCCTTATCCTAATTATTTTGCTAATATTTTATTCAAGATAGTGTATTTATTTGAATATGAAATGTCTCCTAATTGAAACATCTCCTCTTAATGGTATGAGTTAAAGAATTATTACTTTGAATATTTTTGTTTGTTAATTGTTAATTTTTCATCAATTTTATGGTTTGTGTTAAGACCAAGGAGTGTAGATTATAGGAGTCCATGGGTTGAACGGAGACGGTCACTACCCACGTACTTGCTAAGATAAAAAAATTCCAATTCTTGAAATTACCACTCCTTTTGTGCACATCGACCCTAAGAAATATGATTTTTTAATGAAAACCTATGTTCTCTTGCGTCAAATAGAAAATGTAGGAGATTATGTCATTATTCTAGATTTATAATTTATCAAAAAAACATGTTTGGATAAGATTATTGTAATTGCTATGTGTAAATATATTGTGCTCATTCTATTATTCTCCATTTTATATAATTTTTATTATATTATATTTGACTATAACATTGCAAAAAAATATGTATTCAAGTATGGAATTGATTGGCTAAAAAGTTAAACTTTTCATGTAGAAGATATTGTATATGCACCCTATCAAGAGCTTGTGAGGTGTACTACAAAAAAATTATGCTAAATTTAAAGGGGCCACTTATTTTTGTTCATCGTACCATTTGGAAAAATTCTAAATTGCTCTCGTTGTACATAATTTTTTCATTAAATTTGGGAGAAGGTTTCTTTCTTTTATAAAATTAGGTTTATTGTAATATCATTGTAGGAAGATGGACATATTCCTTTCCAAGTCACATGCATGTCATTACATTTTTTTTTGCTATGATATTTTGCTAAAATCAGTGTGACTTACACAATGGTTAGTGATAAACATTTGCAATAGTTGGAGAAATAATTTTCTAATTAACAATATTCCTTTGTGTTTGAGAGGAGAAAATTCCTTTATGATTAGGTTTTTTTTGGGTTTTGCACACTTTTAACCCAAAATTATAAAAAGAACACAAAAGTAAAAATAGAGAAAGAAACACTAAAAAAACCTAGATAGGTTCATATGACACACTAAAAATTGGAAAGAATGAAGGAAAAATTAAGAAATAATTTTCAACTAACAAAGACACAAAGTTCTTCAAGTTGTACATATAACATCAACAAGAGGGAGAATGCTCAACAAAATATCTCTTTAATATATGCAAGGAAAATGACAATAACCAATCACATGTTAAAAATATGAATAATATACATTAAATGAAGAATATAAAAGCATAAAGTTTGAAGTATTCTTCTAATTCCATCAAAATTAGAGTATAAAGTCTATTCATTTTTTAGAGAAAAATGAAGAAATGGTTACAATAAAACATATTAAAAACCTACAACCAATAGAGAGTAACATGACACAAAGCTCAACAATATTCTTCAAAATCCTAGTGGGTTTGGAGAACAAAGTATCTTAACAACTTCTCTGTGCAATAGTTCTATGTTGAGATGCTAAAAGTTGTAACTCTCTTTCCCTAAAGAAGGAACCATTTACAATTAGAATCAACTTGTATATATAGTTTTTCCCTTTCCTAACCTAAGAAGAAAAATATTGTAGCAATAAAAATATTTCCACATAATTTTGAGATAAAAATATTCAAACAAGTACTCAAAATCTACCATGCAGAAGAAAATACAAACATACCATCAAGATGACACAAGATACACCTTAAGAAAAATATCCATGAGGGAAATACCTAACCTCCAAAAGTATCCATACTCAATATACTATTCAACAATAAAACATTACAATAAAAGTTCTTAGAGTCTCCATGATTACTTTTGAAACATCAAGCTCCTCCAATGCATCTTCCATGTGTCTAAGCATAATGTTTATCCATAGAGCCATACATCCCATGAAATGCTTCGCATATGTACTCTATAAGGGAGCTCAATCCAAATGAAAACCAACCCAACAACTATACATATGCTTGTATATATTCAATCTCACACAACACCACTAAGTGGTATTAGCTAAACCATGTGTCTCAAAACCATGAGAGCACAAATCCATTGACCCCAACATCTAATTTTTTATGCAAAGTTTTTTCAATATTAAATATTTTTCCAATGTGCAAACCACACATAAAAAATCTAGCCAACATTACAATGCAACTTTACAACTAGACCCAAATAAAATTTTAATGTGGCTAAACATGTCTCCTAAGATGCACCACAAATAAATATTCATTTAAATACATAATTTTAAACTATTTAGTTTTCTGTTCAAGGTGTACAATATCATTTTTTCCAACATTATCCCACTTATTGCACACATTGTATAAGGGTCAATCATTTAAATACATCATCATAGCTATCCATGAAACTACATGAATCTCCAATATACTCTTATGCTCCATTAAGACAACCATAGTAACAACCAAAGTGACCACCATACATCGTAGACTTATGGAGGAAAAGGAACAAGCCAAGGTGAAGATGCACCAACCCAAGAACACAAGCATCAAATATGAGTGATCTAAAAATTTCTCTAAGTTGCTACCAAGGAAAAAACTCACATGGCTAAAGATAAAAACCATATCAAATGCTACTATATCCAATCATCCATACCTCTGGAAAGGTATTTGTTATCACCTGAAGTCGCACCCTTTGCTGAAACTGATGTTCAACACCTCAGTGTAACATGGGAAGACCTCTAAAGTTGTGGGTCACTTATAGGTAGAGGTCAACCTCCAGAGAAGGCCGGCTTCCTTTGGTGTCATCTGACTACTAATCTTGTAAAGGGAAAGGGAGAAGGAATGCATAAAAATAAAACTAACACTATGGTGATACACCAAACTGATAAGAGCAATGGAATACTTAGGTTACACTTGTATACTAATGATGGACATGGGACTACACAACAAGATTATGTAGATTATGCATACAAACAGGTTTGATATGCACACACTTTCAAGAAGGAAAAACAAAATTTCACAAATTAAAAGCTCATGTGCAATTGAGTAAACACAATTTATAACCTACATGATACTACTTTTCCAAAGAAAGGCATACTAACATGAAACAAAGCTATAAGGAAAAGAAATATTTCACTAAGTAGCTTGATGAATCACTTAAAAATGCACAAAACTTCATAAGAACTAGAAGGTGAATTGGACCATCAATGGTAACCAAGGTAAATTTTATATATCATGATCCATAATGAGTTACAAAAGTTTGCTAATCTGAGAGAGGACTGCAAAATTCACAGACTTCAGAAAAGCATCTGCAGAACTCCTTTACAAAAATGCAAAAAAGCCATATATACAAAAGTGTGTCAGCCCCTTAGGGCTTACAAAAATATTAGTCCAGAAAGATTTGCCCCTTAGATCTTTTGGATGAAGTTAATGTTGCGTCCCTGCTGTCCATGTCGGTGTGAAAGATCGTCCCAGGAATGACCTCCTTGATCTTTTGGGACACATTTAATGTGCCAACCTCTAGCCCCATGTTCACTTTGAACCTTTTTGAAGAGTCGTCTTGAACCCCGTGGAGTACTATCATTAATGTCTATCTGCCCTTAGATCCTTAGCAATCTGAGTTGTCACCGCGACTCACGGCTCTTCTGCTTCTCGATGACACCTCCTGGATATCAAACTGATTCATCGCTTGATCCTTAGAGCAGGTCCACGTTGCTCATTTTGTTGATCCTTCCCTCATCAGTCAAACTGCCATGACTCTCCTATAGCTTAGTCTAATTAGTTGAACAGATGCTTCATGGGGGTGCCAGACGGTCAAAGGTCATTCAGATTGAATTGCATGTCGGTGAGATACTAATCGTGTCTCCCCGATGTGATTATGCTCTTCAGGTGTTATCGACATAGCTCACTACCGTCGGCAAGAGTTCATAGCAAATAACTAGATTCATATTGATATCCATTTTCTATTGGAAAATCCATCGCTATCGGCAAGACCTTTCCATCACTGAGACCTCCATCCTTCGGCGAAACCTTTCACTGAGCTCATTTCGCTCTCCCCGAGCTCCGATCATTCTTCTTGATGAGACTCCCATGGGTTGGCAAGACCTCTCACCGAGCTCCTTTCCTTTACTGATGCCACTTTACTTCGGCGAGACACCCATGTGTCTATGAGACCTCTTATCGAAGGCAAAACACTATACCAAGACCCTTCATCCTCATGCTTTCGCTGAGACATCATAGTGAGACTACCTTCCGCTTCAGCAAGACCACCTTCAGTTGGTGAGACATTACACTGATCGAACCCTTTGTTAGCAAGTGCAACCTCCTTGACAAGACATCGCCCCATTGGCTAGACAATATACCGATGGCAAGATGTCACAACGAACTCATCTCATTGTCTTCGAGCTCCTACTTGTTTGGCAATACATTCGGCTTTCGGTGAAACCTTTTGTCGAAGCTATCCTGTTTTGGCGAGAGCTTACCCTCTATGTGCACCACGGTTGGCGAGACTATTGGGTCAGGGAGACATCTCCCCGAACTCAAAATATTATACCGAAGGCACCCCTTTGTCGGTAGGACCCTCCTCATTCGGCTAGACCTCATGGCGAATGTAAAAATTTCTCTCCGATAACGGCCTGGTGAACAACTATCGAGGAGACCTTCCTCTATTGGCAGGACATTAGACCGATGTCAAACTTTCTCTACGGGACCCTTTCATTATCAGTGAGACCTCATGCCAAGCTCATTTCCCTTGCCGACGCCGCTTCACTTCGGTGAGACCTCAAGCAATCGGCAGGACATCACTCCGACAGCTAGACGCTACATCGATGTAATCTATGTCGGGGAGACCCTTCGCTATCAGTGAGACCTCTTGCCGAAGGAAAAACACATATCAAGACCCCTCCATTATCGGTAGGACCTCATACTTTCGCTAAGACATCTCAACGAATTTACTTTCCTTTGTCCCGAGCTCACCCTACATTTCGTTTCGGCAAGACTCCCCTCCAGTCGGGAAGACCTCTTGGTGAATTCCCTCTGCTTCGGTGAGACCACCACTTGTTGGCGAGACATCTTGGCAACCCAAAACCTTTTGGCCAGACTGTGATTAATCGGCGAGACCTCTCAGCGAAGTCACAATCATTTGGTGGGCTCAGACCATTTCGGGGAGACTTCATCCTGTTGGTGAGACCTTTTGTTGAGATCATCCCTTCGCCGAGACTTGTGTTTGGTCGCTGAGACGTTACAACGAGGCCCCTTCTTTCTTCGCAATGACACTTCTTTTCATCGAGACCTCTCAGTGAAAGTGAACCCTCTCCCTGACGCCAACCCTGGTGAACAACTTTCGGCGTGACTTTCGCTAATCGGGGAGACCTCATGCTGAAGCCTCTATCTCTTGGCAAGCTCAAACCCTTTCTGTTCGATGAGACCTCACCCCTGTTGGCAGGACCTTATCTTGAAGGCAAAAAAATTTGGCAAGCCTAGCCATATGTGCAGTGGTCGGTGAGAGTATAGCAACCCATGGCGATTAAACTGTCTGGCCGACCGGTATATTTCAAAAATGGAAAGAACCCCTTCTAGTCGGCAAGACATCAGGAAGGTCTTGGTGACTCTCTCCTTAGAGGATTTTCATTTTGAACTTGACTGAGGCAGGCTTTCCAACTGAGCTCCTTATGACTTAGAATCAGATGTATGATTTAACCCTTGATGCAAATGTCCCATTTGGCCTTCTTGAATATCTGAGACATAAATTATCCTGCCTGATTGAGCCTGTAGGTGAAAATTGGGCAATAGTATTAAAAGTAGTATAATAACTCATGTTAACAACAAATTCATCCCATAAACTACAGTCACAAGATCCCTTTATATAACATATCAATAAAGAACATACATATCTGGGAACTCCCACTACACAGGTAATGCTAAATCTAAAAATAGATCAAGGCATATCAATTCTACAAATCAATACTCAAACCAAGGTGTGGCCAATAATAGAAAACATGTACAAATAACAATCATAATGATAAAAAAATGCAATAAAACCCACTACATACTCCCTCATAGCTAGTATCCATACCTCTCCCAAGTTCTCCAACAGTTAACAAAAGAAAGATTAAAGATCCCTACATATTGAACTATTAAAAAATAAAATAAAATAAACATTTTCAAAAATAGTGATCACAATGGCTCCACACAAACCTCAACTCTAATTTCAAGTGAATATGAACCTCCAAGAATAAACACAAGAAAAAATAGAGAAAACTTGAAAATCATATCACATACCATGTCCTTCTACCAACAACTGAAAGTGATAAGTTGTGCCAAGTAAGATATCATTCACAAGACCCCAATTTAAAATCCTTGACAACACCCAACCATTCAACTTCATAGATCAAACAAAAAATGTGTATCTCATATAACCAACATGGATGTAAGGCTCTCAAATCAACAAAGATAAAAAAAAATTCATTCCCAAAGCTAGGAATTATCCCAATAACATCTCCTAAAACCATCATAGATCAAACTCATATGCATAAGGAGATAAACATTCCTAACACTCCTCAAATGAATCCTCCAAAACTAACAAGCATAACTCATGATCCGTATCCATCATAAGACAAAGCATAAAAAAATATGCATTTAGAAATAAAGTGGACAATAACAATTGGCAATTAGATGGTTATTCACTGAGTAGACCAAGAGTGGGGAGTGAGATTTCTCCTCTTGGATACACCAAGCCACCATGACTCTCTCCAATAAAAACACACTCATCAAGTCCATCATAAATTCACATCCATATCCATGTGAAGGATACTTGGTCTTCTTATTGTATCATCGAAAGAGTAATCATCTCAACAAAAGTTTCTAATACCCAAGAGAAATCCAATCCCACCTTAGTCTCTAAGTATACATTAGCACATAAAATCAATCAATCCATGCTAAAATACAAATTCAACACCTCATTATCAGGAAACTACCAAGAAAAACATCAATGTACTCAATACCAAGATAACTAACTACATCATTATCAAAACTAAAAATATATAATCAAGAACTCTACATGATGTCATGACCCAACATCTCCTAGGAGATCACATGATCCAATGGAAATATCTTGTTCCTTTGAGAGCCTATATCTTGTAAAAAATTTAATGTGTAATAAAGATTCCACCATGAAACAAAACCAAACCATCCTCTCAACCATGGATCACTTTCCAAATCAACAAGTCATAAAATAACACCTCACCAAAGACTCCAAGAGTCCTCCATGGTAAACCAAGATGTCAAAATATCTAATTATATGAATATAACTATATCATGTCAATGAAACTCAAGATGTCAAAGTTCTCTCACTATATACAAAAATCATAATATAGGATCTTTTCCATGACACCCACAACCATTGTAGAATATGATCCGTCACTAAATGATGAATCCGCATCACTTCCAAAGCTCCCATTGAACTATGATATCGCGTTATCCATGTCATTGTGATAAACATATCTTATTTATGAAGATCACCCATGATCCACACACACTCAACTACAATGCTAGAAGCTCTAGAAAAAAAAAGAACCAAGATCTCCAAGCTAAGAAAATAAACTACCAAACCATCACTACCAAAATCTCCCATTAAATCATGTAACTAAGCTATTCATAAAATTAGGGTAACAACATGATACAATTCCCATCAACCAAATATATTGACACTCTAATCATCCATAATCTCATCCAATGCAAAAATGAACACAAACAATGCCAACTAAATGAATATGCATTAACAAGTTAAAAATACCTATGAACATAAATAATAAACATTTGAGTCCTTATGAAAACTAATAGGTGATTATCCCAATAAACTACATAAATCATAAATCCCAAAAAAATGTAAAATGTAAAATGATCATAACATCAATAACATATAAATTAAGATAACAAAGAAGATAACCTATAAAATTCTCATGACTCAAGCACTAGATCAACTCCAAATTTTATTTACCATATAAAAACTCATAATTTGTAACCATAGTTAGGGAACCAAACAAGAATCTTGGAGATAAGAACAACCTCCTAAAATTAAACTACACCACCACCTATAAAATATATACATGATTATATCATGCAAATTCTCAAATGTACATGAATATCCATGAACCATTATCATCACCATAACATTACTTGCACTTATCTCTCATTGAACCAATACTCTTAGGCTCACATGCATATCAACCATGTTCTCAAACTAGAGGAAAACATAAGTTCCTATCTCCATCAAATTTCATACTTTTAAAATACCAATAAACCTTTATTAAGAGGCACCAAATCTAATAACCTACAATACCATCATATTTCTCTCAAAGAAATATATAACCCCACAAGATTTTTTCCTCAAATCCTCACACAATCACACCCTGAACTTTGGGCTATTACAATAACTCATTCAAGTGAAAAAACACCTAATCAACTATGTAATATGTTGCAAATTCTCTCCAATGCCTATTCAAAATTCAAAATCTAATTTCATATGATCAAGATATTATATATTAACCATTCTAGATCAATGTTGTATTTAGACACCAAATTCTAACACAAACAACAAATTTTGATGACCAAACATATACCACTACATAGTGCTCAAAGAGAGATTTTGAAGGCCTATATTAAGTCAAAAAAATTGATACTATATGTGAAATTGAAAGTTATGCCCCTAAAAAAATTACTCTATTATATATCAAAATCCAAATGTGGTGGTGGAAGGGTGGTTGGATACCAACCCTTAGATGGGGTGAACTAGCTAAGTTATGGTGGTGGGTTATGCACTAGTGGTGCTTCATTTTTTGTTGTTGGTGAAGGCGGTGAGGTATGTGATGTGTCCTTACCACAACCTTGGTGGTTTAGCCCCTCTAGGCTAGGCTCCCTAGTTACATGGGGTTCTATCCTTGGGCAACGTTCACCCATGGGACCAACTATTAGCCCTTGTGACTACAATTAAATTTTTATTTAATTATAATTATTCATTATATAATTTTGTACCTTCAATCAATATTTTTTAAAAATATTTTCTTATGGAACCATGTATTAACAAGTATAGGGGTGATCCCACAATAGTGGTTTACAATTTTTGGCCAAACTGGACACTAAAATAAATTTTTTTAACTAAATCTTCACTTTTGGGCACCTACAGGGGCTAAACCGTGAGGAATTTGAAGATGATGCAAACTAGAGTTTCGTGAAATTTTGTCTACATATTCTAAATATATTTTTTTCAAAATTTTTGGAATAATATTGCACTTCTTTTTCCATCTCCCTCAAAAACTAGTTTTTTTTCAGAAAACAACATTTTTAAAAAGTTACGCTCACTGTATAATGCATAATTTTTTTCCATGAAGGATAAAATTATAATTCTTTCGAATTTAGATTTGTAACTCCGATATCTAGTGCTTCCACTTGGTTAGATAGTTTTTTATTGAATACTTTTTCTTTAATCAAGTTTTGAAGTCAAACCAATTACAATTCAGACATAGGGCGATCGTATAACGCATAACTTTTTTTTTCTATGTATCAAAATTATTTTTCTTTTGTTGGATCAAGGACTTCAATATTTGGTGCATTCATATTTTTCAAAAAAAAAATTAAAATCTTCTATTTTTCCACGTGTAGAACAAAGAGTTTGATTTTCGATGAAAAACCTACATTCATAAGAAATAAAAAATAATTATAATAATAAATTTTTATTTTTTTTAAATTATACTTTTTGGGAAGCTTATAATAAGGACTACATACTTACAAAAAATAAATTTTAAATGAATTCATTTGATCCCCCAAAAGGTAAATCAAAAGTTGTTTTTTTAGCATTTTGATAGGTGTAAAGGAGACTCAATTATAGGTATGGTTTAAAACTAATAGGGTTCTATCCAAGGGGGTTTGATCTAAGGTAGTTTGATCAAACCCTCTTCAATTGGAATGCTTTAAATGAAACTTTTAAAGGCTTAAGTCATTATACTTTCTAAAAATATGTGACTTCAGCAAAAATCGAAATCTCCCAGAAATTATAAACCAACTTTGTGGGATCAGCCATAGATTATATTGATACACCATATTTACAAATTTGTATGACCATATATATTCCATATGGCTATACAAAAAAATTCCTTCTAAGATTCCTCCAAGGTCCTAAAAAATGGTAAACTTTTTTAACCCAAAACATAATCAAGTTTATATGGATCCATAATTTTTTGGATCTTCTAGACTCAATGGTGAGGTTTATTTTTGTCCAAATTTTCTACAAAAAAATATCACCCCCAAAACCCCCATAGAATGAGCCGTAATAGAAAAAACACTTGCCAAATCTTTATCAAACCCTATATCTGCAACAACCCAAGTCTAAAAACACACTTAGTGACCTTGAAAATTTATTCATTCCTTCTTTCAAGACCATTGATTATGCACTATAATTTAATCATACCAAGGGATTTCCTCCCACAACCTAAAAAAACACTCTAATATTGGTCACTTCAAAGGAAAACTGTTGTAGTGATAAAAATATTTTCACATAATGAAAAGAGAGAAAAATATGTAAAGAAGTATTCAAAATACACCATACAAAAGAATAAAAAAGATGTCATTAAGATGAGACAACATATATGTTTGGAAGAACCTTCATGAGGGAAAAACCCAACCTATAAAGCATCCAAACTCAACATATTATTCAATATTACAATACCTTATAGAGTCTCCATGGATAATTCTGAAACATCAAGCTCCTCCAATGCATCCTACATGTGTGCAAGTGTAATTGTTATCCATATAGCTATACATCCCATGCCATACTTCACATACACACTCTATAAGAGAGTTCAATACAAATGACATCCAACCTAACCACTAAATATGTGTTTAATTTTCTAGATTCAAGCTCACACAAAACCACTAAGTGATATTAGCTAAACCACGTGTCTCAAAACCATGAGAGTACAAATCCATTGTTCCACTTTATTATTAAAGAGTTGTTTGGCTTCAATTTTTGTTTCATGTTTCAACACTTCATCAAATTACCATACAAGATATCATCAAGATCTATACTTTTGTCCTACATCCCAAGTAGGTATCTTAGAGCCTCATCAACATTACCTCTATTACACATTCCAAAAATGATAGCATTATTCATTATTAATCTAGGGGTAGGGCCTATTCCCAATTTTTTCAATAAGATTCCATGTAGTTGGCACATTGCCTTCCTTGCAATATATATGATCAATATGTATGGTGTATGCGATATCATTTATACTAAAACCTTATTCTAACAAATCATTGAAAAGCATATGAGCTACCTTCACCATGGCATCTTTACACATCCTATCTAGACCAAAGTAGTATGTGCTCAAGTTTTTGGATTAATACTTCAAACTTCATTGGGAAGATACTATTCTTGAGGAGTGAGTAACCTTAGATTTGACAATATTGAGATATATTTTAGCTACAACAATATGCATTGTAATACAAGAGGGAGAAAATTTTCATCAATAGTAAAGAAAGGAGAATGCCCATTTTCAAGTTTCCCTAAACATAGAATATCCAATACCCTTTCCTCTAATCATATCCGAAAGTACATATTTAAAATCCATTGGCTTAAAGGAAATGGACACTTCAAAGTAATTGATTCCATTCTCAACCTTGGAAGGCTTTGTCATCTTGACACTTCCAATTTCCATGCTATAAAATTAAATATCAAACTCTAATCCATTCATGGCAACATCAAAATCATTCTTATTTTCCAAATTTTAAATGTAACATTACAAAATATTCTATAAAGGGAAATTTATCAAAATCCATTTTATCTAGAGTGAAATTAAGCTTCTAGGCAAAATCTTTGAACAATTATGGTTTGTTCAATCTACTCAAGTTGTAGAGCTCTTGCATGTATGGAATTAAAAAATAGATCTATTAAATTAGAAATATTTTTAATTTTGTTTATACCTTCTTTAGACCTCTTTCCATTCAAAATAGACATTGGTGAGCATTTAAATTCAAGTGGGTCACACAAGCTTATATGCACTAAAACAACATCATATTTTGACCTTTTATGATTTAATTTGGTATTATGAGGCCTTTTGGGTACCAATAATTTTCCAAGAACTAACTTGGGAGCTAATGAGGTTCTAGGAATAGATTCAACTCCTAAAGAGGTGCTTGAAATCATTCAAAATATCAAAGCTTGTGATAATAATCATATTTAATGATAAATTCTTTTATTTTTGAAATATTGACAAGTTATGATTATTATCAACACACCTCATTAATCGTCAATATTTCAAAAATATAAGAATTTCTCATCATAATATGATTATTGTCACAAGCTTTGACATTTTTTTTTGCTTTGAAATAAATCAAGTGATAACCCTAGACTTAAGAATTCAAGATACAAAAGAAGCAAGGATATTAGGATCATAAGAATGATTGAATGCACTTCCTCCTTTTCCCAATCTTAATCATTTCTCCTTAGACCCTTAATTCCTTTGATATGAATTTGTAGTATTGATCACTTACAATAGAAAGTATATACATATAGAAAGGGCTTATATTAGTGTTAGCTCATCATTCCCTTTAAAATGGGCATGTGCACAAAAATATGGGACCAAAAAGCGACCACAACCACTTTTTATTCCATCAAAGGGAAAACATGAGAATGTTATAATGCACTCGCATTATAGATCGATAATGATCAAGCCTATTCCCTTAAGGGCTTGACTAAAGGAGAAAAAATTCTTACCTAGAAAGTGTTAGAATTTGAAGTCAAATATATAACCCAAAATTGAGTGCATAGAAATAAATTTAAACTAGCTTAATAAAATCTAAATTAGCTAAGTTTCTTGAATAGGGATTTCTCACAAAATGCTTGATTTATTATTATAATTATGTTCAAAATATGGAAGGAGTTACATTATATAGTCTTATAGTTTCCAAATCTAGTGAGGATAAGGATAAGGAAAAAATTCAAAAAGAGAGGGAGTGTTTATCCAAGCTTCTAAATCCATGGGGATAAGGAGAAAATAAATCCCATGAATGTGCAACATTATCCTTCCTAATTAACTAATTAAATAAGAATCACCTAAATAAATTTAAGAAGAATGTGTACAATAATATATGGGGGATTAAAAAAAATCCTAAAATCACTAACATCCCCTCTTAAGTGTAATTTAGGGAGATGGTAAAGAAAGTAAAATATGCAAGAATGGATCCCAACAAGAAATCCATGTTGGGTACCATGTAAAATAAGCTATCATACACATGGAAATGGAAAAAACCCACAGGAAAAATTTCCTCCCAGAAAAGAGAAAAGAAAGGACTAAGGAGCGGCCCATAGAAGAGTATCCTAAAATCCCTACAAGAAAAGGTGCATGTGTGCCTCTACAAACTAGAGAGAGAAGAGTAATACAAAATGTTGTATTTTGAATGTTCTAATAGGCCCCTCTAAAAAAGATGTATCTTCCTTTCAAAAGAAAGAAACCTTGAGCTATCAAATTGCTAAATTCCCACTTAAGTGGAATATAGAAAGGAATCAAGATGAATAGTTCTAGAAGTTTCTCATGTTTCTCAATTTTGATGCTAAGTTATGACTATGTCATAAAATATTTGAGAACAATAACCAATGATATGTGAGACCTAGAACAATGCAAATTAGGATGTGTCAAGTGATTAGAATGATGTGGTGGAGAGAGAGCAAGAGAATCTAGAATGGAAGTTGATGCAACTCGATGTGGCTTTTCATTAAAAATGAGTTGAATGTCCCTAATATTGTTATCAAGATCTAAAAGGTGAGTGTCCATGAACATAAATGTCTAATAAGTAGACCTCCCAATAAATTGGATCCTTTAGACATGAAGAACCCTATTGAAGAGAACCATTAGAAGCTCTTGAAGAAGCAACTCCAAACTCTAATGAAACAATAGTTGAAGAAGAATCTAGAATTTTCTCTAAATTAGATGGTGCATTAATGTATGTCATCTAAATACACTGACCATCCCACAAGGATGTTTCCAACAAAATAGGATATCAAAAGTCTTAGTATCATCCAAAAGTGCCTAGTCATCCAAGGAAACATCACTATTAGATGAAGATCTAATGTCTCCATAAAAATATTGGATGATTGTCCCAATAGTGAAAGGGAAACTAATATGCTTTATATGATGTAGAGTATCCTCAAAAATATTAAGAAATATCAGTCCATAGACCATGTCATTATTGTTATACTATGAATTATTCTATTCATAGTTACTTGACTCAAGATGAGTACAAGGATATACTTGATAGTAGATCTTGACCAAGGCAATGATTCTTTATCCCTTGTTTCCAAGATAAATAGTTCTTTGAACTTAAATTTCAACAAATTTATTAAATTTAATAGTAAATCCATTATGAAACCCCCAAAAGTGAAACTTTAAATCTTACTTCATAATTACAAAATGCCTACGTATAAGCCACCCAAGGCTAATACATTAGTTTGGCTCTTTATAAGATGAATGCATGTGTATTAATAACTCCCCTAGATAGTTCAATTTTAACATTTTTAGTTACTTAAATGACCACCCAATAAATATAATGTTTGGCACTTTATTTTAGTGCAATTTCAATTCAACATTCTAAATTTAATCAAGATTTATAGGGCCCAAAAGTGGCCAAAATAATAAAAGAATTATGTGCTTATAGAATATGAACTCAAAAATTACACCAGTGTGTAGATCTTGGAAAAATACTATTTAAAAAAATGGCACCTAAAAAAGAGTGAAATTTACAAAAGATTAAAGCCCCATAAAACACAATAGAGCAATAAAATCTCTAATAAAATTAAAAATTATAAAAAAATGGATAGACAAGTTAAAAAATAAAATATAGCATTGCAAGGAGTGTGAAATTCCACCCTAAATAAAAAAAATGCACCTAATTTCAAGTCTGAATGACTAAGTTATGATCTTCTAAAGTTGAGGTTAAAGATCAAAAAAGAAAATGGAGAGGGATCTAATTTTGAATAGATGACATAAGTAATCCATTCAATAATGTTAGCAAAGCATAGCAGTAAGAAAAAATTATGCACAAGTATAGAAAGTCTGACGATGCAATTGTACAAATGAATAGTGTCAAGCAAAAAGAAATCAACCTCCTTGCAACCACAACATTAAAAAATGACAAGTCTTATATTAAAATATCTTTTGGGTCTTCTAGACACAATGGAAAGGTTCATTAACTTGAAAATATTTCGTTTATGAGAAGATCGATAATTCTTGGCATTAATACTCTTTTTGTACTATTATGTTCCAATCCTAACTTTCTAAGACCTTCTAATTACAATTTAATTATTTACAATGCTGCCAAAGACACCAAAACCTTGAATTTCACTATATTAGAAGAAAAGGGACACATGCAAAAATAGAGGTTATTTTCTTTAGACCTTTCTAATTCTCTAGACCATTTGAAGATACAAAAGGAGAGCATACCGTGTTATCAAAAAACCTACATGCAACTTGATAAGATATGAATATCCAAAATTTAAATCCCAAAACAAGCATATATTAGGATCTATGTTCTAATACCATATTAGAATTTGAAGTCAAATTTATAACCCAAAATCTAGTGCATAAAAATAGATTTAAACTAGTTTAATAAAAAATAAATTAGTTAAGCTTCTTGAATAGAGATTGTTAAAATGCTTGCTTCATTATTTTGATTATGTTCAAAAGATGGGAGGAGAGTTGCATTATAGCCTTATAGTTTTCAAATCCATTGAGGTTAAGGATAAAATAAAAATCCAAAAAGAGAGGGATTTCTTATCCAAGTTTCCAAATCCACGAGGATAAGGAAAAAAGTAGAATCCCATGAATGTGCAACATTATACTTCCTAACTTAAGTAATTAAATAAGAATTACCTAAGTAAACTTAAAAAACATGTGCAATATACACCTAAGATTAAAATATATCCTAAAGTATTAATATTACACTAACAAGTTCCTAAAGAGTCTTTTGACACTGCTCATCTTCAAACATAGCTACAAGTTGAGGGACATATGCAACAAGCATTAGTTCTCTACCAAATCAATTATACACATTAGATTCATTCTTACACACCAAATTGATTTGTGCATGCATTAAAATTAGTTTTGCATGCACATATTTAAACCAGTACAAGATACAATTAGATTGATCTTCAAAACAAAACCTTATTTTTCTATATATTAACAAATTAATTCTTAACATCTCCAATAATACATTTAATTTCTTTAAAATCTGCCATCAAATTATTTTCTCACTATTATATACTTTCTTCTCTCGTTTTCTTACATATGGATCATTGACAGTTAAGTTTTAAATGTTTTCCTTGCCCAAAGTTTTTTATTCTTCTTTCTCAATCACACTTGGGAAATGGAAATAATATTTTAAGTAAATATGCATGTGGCTATATTACAACTTTTCAAATCTCTGTCGTTCTTGGAAACGATTCTAGCTATATACAATGCATCTTCATTTTTTTATTGATATTCCACGCCGTTAATGTCCATTTCTAACCTGGTAGTTGAGCTTAGTTGACATATATGCACCTCACCATTGCTCATACGGCTAAAGGACCATACATTGCTTTAGTATTTAAATGGTCAAGTTGCAGTGTTCAATCATTCGAAATCAACTTCTAGCTGGGAAGGTAAGAACCACTCCATAAAAGCTTTAAAATATCTCTACATATGGGCAAGTTGAAAGAAGTACACTTGTATGACAAGTATATCTAGATATAAGTATTATTCCAAAATTCCAGTTTTGTAATATCTTGAAGATTCGGCTAGGCGCATTCTATCAGATAGGAGATATTTCTGAATCCTATATAGTAACTTGTTGCTTGTAAATGTTATCAAGGACAGAAAAAGAATGAATGCTTCTCCTGATCTTTTTCCTCCATTATTACCAGTTGACAATGGGGAGAGTGGAGATTTATATGATGTTATACGCCAACGCTCATTGAACTGCAATGAGGCCTTCCATGTCAGAAAGGAAAATGAGCAAGGTGGGGTTGTGGATAAGAACAGTATTAACAGTGCAACAGAGAGGGGCAGGAGAAGGCGTATGATATCCTGCTTGTCAGAATTAAAATCTCTGCTGCCACCAGAGAATGAGAAGAACCGGGTAATATAAATATCTGTAATCATATCTCTTAATCTCTCTTCCTTTTTCATTTTCCAAAATACCATTTGGGTTTTAACATATGTTCAGCTATTAGTTGTATTTTTTTAATGGGTGGATGAGTTTTTTTTCTTTTTATTCAAGGGGTAAAGGCTTTTGACCGGAGCTATGAACCGGAATACAACCATTCAACAATACCGTCCCAATAGGGTTTGAACCTTGGTGGCAAGAACAACAATGCCACCTTTAAACCAACACACCATGCCAATACCGGCTAATGGGTAGATGAGTTATCACTTCCTTTCCCTTAGAGTTTTTACAGTCAGCAAGATTTGATTGTTGATGAGATTTATTTTTGGAGTTATTCAATTTCTGACAAATTTTTTGTCAGTTATCTTATTTTGATGATGGATCATGAAGTTTGATCTGAAAGTCGACGTTACAACCATTTGGATTTTAACATATGTTCAGCTATTAGTTGTATTTTTTTAATGGATGGATGAGTTATCACTTCCTTTCCCTTAAAGTTAAAGGCTTGTGAGTTTTTACAGTCAGCAAGATTTGATTGTTGATAAGATTTATTTTTGGAGTTATTCAATTTCGACAAGATTTTTGTCAGCATTCTTATTCTAATGATGGATCATGAAGTTTGATCTGAAAGTTGACGTTACAACATTGTACAAGTCAAATCCAAAAATCAATGATTTGTGAAAACTTCGTGCTTTTCATTAACCATTCAAAACTATAACTGTAATTTTGAGCTATTCATTAAGTTGCTTGGACATACAACATTTTTCTGATCAGATAATTATTTTTAAAGTTAGAAATGTTTGATTTAATAGATGAAGTAAGGATGTTGGTTGGAGAGTATCATCTGTAAATGAGAAGAACAACTTTATTTATCACATTTTCTAAGTTTCTTTGATTAATAAGGTACGACAGAGGAAAATCTCAGCCAGTGACATTCTATGGAAAGCTACAGACTATATTTCTCATCTACAAGGGAAAGTGGATGAACTTACCAAGAAAAAGGCTGACATGAAAACGAAGGGACTGCAGAAATGCTACCTTTACAAAGAGGAGAAGGATTTTCCAATGGTGAATGTAAGCCAGGTGTGTTCCGATGTTTTAATCACAACAGACACGAGGATAGAGGAGATGGTGTTGTCTAAGCTTATAACTGCTGTTGAAGAGCAAGGCTTGCAAGTACTTACTGCATCCTCTTTCACCACTCATGATAGAGTCACTTACACCCTTACTTGTAAGGTAAGGTACTCATCATCATACCTCTAAAAGCAAATTATATTAATTCCTGACTGGTCCCCTACCGAATAAATGACATAATATGCATTGCAGGTCTGCCCAGCGAGGAACTTTCATGGCAGCACGAAGCTTGGTGAGACCATCTGGAATTTGATGAGAGAAAGGGACATTTCACCTTGTTGATGTGTCCTTTCAAATCAGATGCAAAAGTCCAATGATTGCGCATGGCTCAATAAGTTGAGTCAAAGATTTTTCCTTTTTTCAAAGAGCGTGCAATTAAACTTTAGTAAGGGTATGTACTAAACAAGTAATTAAAAGTATGCAAATGAATAGTGCATAATTTCTTATAATATTAGTATTTGTATTGAAAGGAGGTGTAATTGTTATAGTAATAGGATGTAAAAGTAAAAGAGTGTAATAAGTTTATTGTTCTATTTGTTGTTTTTACTATGTTTTACTTACAAGTGAAAGTTTATGCTACTAATATTATGAGCAATAAATTTTTTCCTTTTCATATGAATAATAAGATGCACATTGAAACATAACCATTTTAAACTTTCTTGTTGCATAACAAATAATCATTTCAGTAATTTAAGTAACAATTTCACATTACATAATTTCATGATAATATTTCCATTTACAATTTCTCAATAAGAGTAGAGGTACATGTCTACATTCATAGCTTTCATGAGCTCTCTCTCTCTCTCTCTCTCTATATATATATATATATATATATATATATATATATATATATATATATATATATATATATACATATACATATACATACATATACATATACATGTATATATACACATATATATATCTATACATATATACATATATACATATATATACATATACATATACATATCCACACACACACACACACACACACACACACACACACACATATATATAACATTACATAATTTCATGATTTATATTTCCATTTACAATTTCTTAATAAGAGTAGATATACATGTTTACATTCATAGCTTCCATGAGTTCAATTTTATATATATATATATAACAAAATACAATGATCTAGATGTCCCAAAATGTTGGTGCATACATTCTAAGTGTCCCTAAATTGGTGCTACATCCTCAAATCTTGGTCGCCAACTGTATGAGGGAGAACATCAAGCGCTTTTCCACCAACCATGGACTTACTGCGATCCCCCGCACATCTACCTAACTGGTAAGATGGCCCTACCCTTCAACAAAGAGATTGGTTTGGTAACCCCATAATCCTGACCTTCCTAAACATGGTGTTGTGTTCTACATATCTAGAGCTATCATACATTGACTACAACCAACATGTATGACTTCCCTGCCTAGAATGTAATTATGGATCACAGTGTACTAACAATGTAAATAGTGGCTACTTACACTGCTTTGGTTGGAAAGAATTCAACACCCAATACTTCAAGTGAGAGTCATCTATCCACCCACCCTTTAGCTCAATTTGGTATTGACCATAAACATAACACACATTTAATCTAAGGTAATAACATAACAAATTGTTCAATGAGGTTATTCCCTTAACCATGGATTAACCCTAGGAATATCCAAGTCCATAACAAACTGATTATCTAGGTTACACCCTTTCCCATGGATTTCTCTAACCCCAGTTATAACCACACTAATCATACATGCACACATACTAGTGTCTAGCTAGGTTAACCCCCTTTTCCATGGATTTCTCTAACCCAAGGAATAACCATGCTAACCTCTTAAGTTCAAAATGGCATTTTCATAAAAGCACTATAAGATAGCAACACATTTCACATCATGCAATATCCATATAGACTTAATAAACTAAGTATAGTTCTAATAGCATTCAAGCCACACATACTTCACATAATATAAATGTATTCCCAAATAATAGGGTTCCACTAATTTGAGACTTAATCAAGAATCACACAAGACTATTCCATTCTAGGAAATAACTAAGTTCATAAGAACAACATATCATGCATTCCACAAAAGCAATCTTTTCCAAACAAAGGAATTTATAATCAAATAACCTTTTAAACATAAACAATAAAGGAATAAAAATCAGCATGTCTGGATATAAAGTTCCAATTGATAATGTTGTTTTCCAACCTCAACCTCCACAACCACGAATGCTACTTCTTTAATGTTCAACTAATCTCCAAACTCTAGCCTCCTCTCAAGAATTGCAACAAATGTAACTCACAAACAATTCGCTCTCTTTCACTAAAACTCTTAAAATAATGCTTGCACAGAAAATACAATAGAGTAACAACAGAGAAATCAGAATGAAAAAGTGTAACAAATTGTAGAGAGAGAACCTCTATATATACTTAAATTTGAGCATCTGAAGACTACAAACTAGCTAACAATTATGCCACCTTCCTATTCAAATGCAACGACTCAGCTAATTTAAACTCTCATATTATAACACATGACAGTCCTCATATTTCCATTTTCATAGAGTGGCTGAGTCGACTTCATGCTTGAGACAACATGACTCTTTTACAGATTCAAGGGACATTGACGCCTCTCTATAGGTTTCTTATTTGATTTGCAAGTCGACTACCCTCACATATTTCTACCATCTTCAACACAATAAACTTTAGCTACAACAATATACATGGCAACGCTATAATGTGTTTTACTTATTACATAGCACTTTTAATATATCAAACAACAACACTATGTTATGCGCCATGCTTTATTCAAAGCATTTTAATATATAATAAACAATAATATATATATATATATCATATATTATTATTAATATATATTACATCTAATACATATATATAATTATATCCATATGATTACCAATTACATTGCTTTCCAATTAAATATATATATAAAACATATATATTAAAATAATTATATAAATACATATTCTTATATACGTATTATAGTGTCAAAAAATGTCATATGTGACATTTTCACACTTGTTTGGGTCCTCCTTGTTGAATTGAGCATAATGTTGCCTTGATTTAGTGTTGTAATGTGTTTAACACATTCACATTAGGTCTTGGGCCCTTGTAAGCTAAATGGACTTAATGGTGTCTTATTTTAGGTGTTGTAAAGTGTCATACCATATTTTCACACTAATCTAGGATTTTTTATTATTTATTGGGCTTCTATATGCTTTAATTGGCCTAATTTTGCATCTGCAAGCCTCATTTAATGCATCTTTCCGAGGATAATCTCGACATAAACCAACATCCAATCATAATTCATGTCTTTTTAGGTTGTGTGGGATAGATTTAGTGATCTGGGACTCATATGCCACCTTGGGCATATGGGTCCCACCTAAGTTTTGGGGCCCCAATCCTAATTTCATGAATCTAAGCAATTTTGAAAAATGTGTCCCATAGTTAAAAGCCTAATGGGACTCATATGACACTTTTAGGGTATGAGTCATGTGTGGCCCAAAATCAAATTTAATTCAATTCTTGGTGGAATTTTATCCTCCTAGATCTAATGTCAGCTTGTAGTGTTGTAATTTCAGAAAATTTGGCATAAACAAGTATAAATACAAGGTTATTTCACTCATTTTCTACCTAGCAAGTTGATGAAGTATTCCTAATAGCTAAATTGTGATCAAGATCACTTACAAGAGCATTCAAGAGTTCACAAGAGAATTCAAGAGCATTCAAGGGTTGTTTGTCAAGTGCTTTAGAGCATTATTTAGGTATCAAGCATCATGTCAAAGCCATCATGCATCATTTTTTTTTTAGCTAACAATTGTGGTGTAGGGTTTCATGATTCAAGCTAGCATTCAATTCAAGATCTATCACATTTAAGCAAGATTCAAGTTCTACATCCATTGGAGCCACTTCATACATGTTTGCAACACTTTATTGCTAGGGTTTGGTGAGTTGCAACATTACATTTTGTTCATTCATCATTCCTTTATCTTATTTGATTTCATTACAAGGTTTGATTACCAAAACAGGGTTTGACCAAGGAAAACCCTTTCCACTCAACAAAACAACAGTTTTCCCTCTCTTTAGTGTGTAATTTGCAAATCTAGTTTGAAGACATATTGAAGCAAGATTAGAAAGAAGTTGTCAAGTTGCAAAGGGTTCGCCACAATAGTGGTTTACACTTTTAGAGATCTGATTTTTGAAATCACATATTTTTAGAAAATATAATGATTTAATCCTGAAAAGTTCTATTTAAAGGATTCCAATTAAAGAGGGTTTGATCAAACCACCTTAGACCAAACCCCCTTGGATAGAACCCCACTAGTTTTAAACCATACCCATATAACAAAGTCTCATTTACACCTATCAAAATGCTCATAAAAAACCACTTTTGATTTACCTTTTGGGGGATCAAATGAATTCATTTAATTTTATTTTTTTAAATATAGTCCTTATTATAAGCTTCAAAAGTATTTTACTAAATTTAATTTGATTATTATATTTATTTTTATTTCTTGTGAATGTAGGTTTTCACAAAAATCAAACTCTATGTTCTACACATGTGGAAAAATAGAATATTATCAAAAAAATTTGAAAAATATGAGTGCACTGATTCCAACAAAAGAAAAAATTGATACATACAAAAGGTTATGTGTTATACTGGTACCTATGTCTGAATTGTAATTGGTTTGACTTCAAAACTTGATTTAGGAGAAAATATTCAATAAAACACTATGAAACCAATTGTAAGCACTAGATATTGTAGTTAAAATATATAAATTCGAAAAAATTATAATTTTATCCTTCATGGAAAAAAATTATGTGTTATCTGGTGAGCGTCCACTTTTCTTAAAATGGTGTTTTAAAAAAACTAGTTTTGGAGATAGAAAAAGAAGTGTAATTTGATTCCAAAAATTTTGAAAAAAATATATTTAGAATCTATAGAAAAAATGTCACAAATCACTAGTTTGCATCATCTTCAAATTCCTCAAGGTTTAGCCGCTATAGGTGTCCGAACGTGAAGATTTAGTTAGAAAAAAATAGTTTAGTGTCTAGTTTGGCCAAAAATTGTAAACCAATATTGTGGGATCACCCCAAAGTTTTCAAAGTTGTCACCTTATCTTGGAGATCATTGGAGAACATCTACATAACATAATTTGAAAATATAGATCCCAAAACTAGGTTGAGAAGGTTAAGCAGAGATTGAAGAGTAGACTCAAGTCCTGATTCTTTGGAAAAGCCAAATTGGACTGATACACCACTTTTGGTGTATGAGTCCCAATATAGTGAAAGTTGTAGTTTTCAGGAGTTCTAGACATATCTCTGCCAAATATTTATTCTTTCCCAAAAACCCTAATCTAGGTCTAAATTGCCCAAACTGGCGTATGAGTCCCAGTAGACATTAATTTTAGTATTTTCAGCATTTCAAGTCTTCATTCAAGCTCCTATAGGTTTCTAGGTGCACACTTCTAATTTCTCAACTTTCTATTCTATTTTGCATACATTTCTAGGTCATTTAGTGAAACTTTTCATATCATTAGATTTAGTCATTAAGTCTTGCATATCATTTATCTTTCCAAGCCCTAGCTTGGTGGTGAACCCCTCTTTAGTTTCTAATCAGATCCTAGGACAAACCCTATTTCAAGATCGCTTTCTCCTTAGCATACCTTAGATTGAGATATCTAGGGTTTTCCTTGAATGAGAGAGTGAAGAAGATTGTTGTTCTATGTCCTAAACCATAAGCAACGATAATTTTTCACCTTTCATTTTGGTGAACCTACATTTAGAACATCATAATTCTGATTTGGAGTGCATTATCATCCTAGATCTAGCTTGCATTAACATTGCATTAGTTACTTGGCATCTAGGGTTTCTAAGTCTTGTGTTAGTGAAAGTGCATATAAGTTGCATTCTTGCATCTTGCATCACTGAAATTGACTTAAAATCTACATTTGCACTTAGTTTAGACATCATCCAAAATAGAAAGCATAACAATCACTCAGAATTTTCTAAAATTTGTGCAAAAATCCTCATCTGGGACTCATACACCCCTCTGGGTGATTTAGTCCCAGTACAAGAAGTTTTGCCTGATTTTTGGGTATTTGGTAATGATTGTTATTTAGCATTCAGACCCCTGAAAAACCCTATTTGGGACTCATATGCCCCTCTGGGTGATTTAGTCCCATTTGAGATTTTAGATTGCATTTTCCAACTTTGAATTCTTTGTTTCTGTGTTTCATTTTGCTATTATTAGTTTTTTGTTTTAGTTTGTAGATTTTATGTTACATCCATTTCATTTCATTACTTAACTTCATTTGAATCAACATTAGAGGATAACATTTACATTGTGTTCATTGCATCTTGCATTGCCTTGATTGTCCCTTGTATGAACTTTTCTACTTGGTGTCCTATTGCTAATACTATATTGAGATGAAGTTCGAGACTTATGTCATCCCGCAATAGCACAATTGTCATGGATCTTGGGTTGTCTAGCTCTTTCACTCCTAGTATTGACACTAGTTCACTAGGTATGGACCATACCCTTAACAACTCTTTGCCTTCAAGTAGTGTGATGCATGTTGAAACAATGGTTGCTAGTGTTCCGCAATAAAACATAATCCAAATTCATGAAGACTTAGCAAACCTACAAAATCAAATAAGTACTAAAAACATTTCAACCACTGCTATCCCTACCATAGATAACATACATCGCATGATTGAAACTGAAGAAGGAGTTGATCTTATGCGTAACATAATTCAGATTTTTGGACCACATCTTACCTCAAGCACTAGTTGTCCTTTACCTACAAACAATGTTACAAGTCAAGGAGGAATTCAAATTCCCCCTCCTACAATAATTACCTCTATTCTTACCTATACCAACCCTCAAGTCACAACAACAATGCAACCGACTAGGAATGTGATCCCTTCCTTGGGTATTTCCGCTAGCATCCCTAATACCTTTGTGGCATTGCATGTCATATCTCCTACCACTCTACCACCTATAAGCATTCCATTCACTTGTCCCTTGAACACATACACACCTCCACCTTATTCACCTCCATCTCAAAAGGAAAACAATGACTCTCTCATACACCAACTTTTTCAAACCGTTTCATCCCTGAAACCAAAGGTGATCAAGCTCTGATACCACTTGTAAGGAAGCTAAGGTAGCGGAACAATTTCCTACATTGATCTTGAGAGGAGAATAATGCAAAACTTTTACAGATCTTTAACTGTTACAGAAACTTAAACATAAATAAATATAAATATCATGCATACCATAACACAATGATTTATGTGGGGAAAACCCTTTTGGGAGAAAAATCCCACACTCCAAAATCCGCCCAATATATTATTTAGAAATCACAAAGATTACAATAGAGCAAGCTTCTCACAGGAGTATCACCACCAGAGATCAAGAGACAACACGAAAACATCACCATCTCTTTTCCATAATTGTAATACAATGCCCTCATAAAAT
>VDFB02348766.1:0-24405 GCA_007258455.2 Sequoia sempervirens
CACATATGTGTACATGTATGTATGTATATGCATATATATGTGTATGTACATGTATGTATGTACATGCATGTATATATATGTGTATGTGTGTATGTATGTATGTATGTACTTGAGTATATACATGTGTACATACACACATACACATATATGTGCATGTACATACATATATATGTATATACATACATACATACATACACACATACACACACACACACATATATATATATATATATGCATGTCATACACACACACACACACACACATATATATATATACATGTATATATACATGCATGTACACACATGCACTCCTACATACATACATGTGTACATACAGATATACATGCACATGTAGATATGTTTATATTTTATTCCTAAGGAATTTATTTCAAAGAATTTTAACTTTATTACTTTAATATGTTTTAAGTTAGATCAAAAATTAAGGAAATGTGAACCTTTTTATTTAGTGTTTGATTTAAAAAATAATTGATTACAAAGAAAGGCTAGATCATATGTGACCAATTGTAATGAAGAGTATTTTTTTATTTTGATCAAATTTTTAGCATAGAGTGGTTGAAAGGATAAATATATTTTTTCCATATTTACTCTTGGTTGAATATTACATGCATCTATGATTTAATAGGTTCACATAGCTCGATAGATATAAAGTTTGAACTAGATCTCATTAGATACATTTAAATTCAAAAATGTTTTCTAGTTTTGAAACTTGAAAATTTTACCTTTAATTGAAATATATATTTTTTTAGTTTTGAAAAAATTTCAATTTAAATTTGTTTAGTTCATTATGTAATTTTGTTTTAATGATATGCAGATCTCTATCTATTTATATATATCATGGCCGATGAAGGATCTCATCATTCCCCTCATTTTGAACGAGAAGCTCAAACTAGATCAAATATATTTCAGGATAGTATTGCTAGATTGGACAATGCTCTAAAATGTTTAGAGCAAACAATTCACAACTCCCCCAAGTTGGCTAATCGAGATAGATTAGTCACTATTAGACAAGAGATTATTAAGATGATTGAGACAATTCGATCATACAATCCTTATGATGAAATCAACATTGAACAGTTTTATTTTTCTCTTGCCAGGAGTGTTACTGGCACAGTGAAACATAAAGAAGTTGCCAAATTAGTTTCAAGTGAAAATGTGTTATCCATGTTCCCATTTTATAGAGGAAAAAATAAAATTAGAGGATATGTGGTTACGAGGTGTGAAGATTCTCTTGTTGTGCCATTCATATACCCTAGATGGTTCGCAACACATCATAGATGGCCTCACAATGATGAGCTGCCATTGTATTTTGTCAAACAGTTATATGCAGAATTTCATTTACATATAGAGGTGGACTACACATCTTATCCTGAGCATGCTGGCCAAGGTAAAGGCCGTTTTTCTGACAAACCACAGTTTAGACCTTCAAATTTTCCACCGCCTGTGGACAAGAGGGCATTAGTTGGCCCAAACCTTTTGGTTTTACCAAAACGTTTGGAATTGGCAGCAGCAGGGGAGGCAGCAACAGGGTCCACTTAGAGTCAGATTTTTGAAAACATTGCCTCTATTACGATGCAAATTGATCAGATTTCATCTAATCGAGTTGGTAGATATTTATTACGCCCACGGATCAACCTTCCTCCCACTGAGGCTACATCTGCATCGTATGATCCATTTATTAGTGCCGATCTACCTACTCTTGCATATGTCGAGCATATGACCCACACGACTCTGCGTAATACGTGTAGACTCTCAATTTTGGATTTACTAGCAGCATATCAGGTTATTAGTGAGGACCATGGGATTGCTCTTGACAGGGTACCAGACTTTATTAGACAACAATATCCTCATACACATATGAGCCACAGGGTGGCAAATGCAGCTTAGGATATTCCACATCAGCCTATAGAATCCCATGCACATCATGTTTCTGTTGATCCTTTAGCTTGTCCAGGTGGTCGTCAGGATGTTACAGGTCACGTTGAGGCTACTGCAACACCTGATCCTGTCCATGGGACATATAGTCGACTTCTTTTTGCTACTGATACTGTACATGCTACAGAGCCCCCTACGATGTCTTTACATTCTCGTGATCTTAGTGACATTGGTAGAGCCATCAAGCAGGCACAACAGGTACTTTCAATTTATAATTTAAATACATGTATATATTTTTAAAATTGTGTTCTAAAAATTTATGTAATGCATTTTAAAAACTTCTAGGGGTTTAACTCCTGATTGAAATTGTGTACTTGAAAATTTTAAGCAGTATGGTGATTTCCCAGACTTTGGAAATTTGGAGCATGATGGCGATCCCATGCAGTATGCAGATGAGGTACATTTAAATTTAATTTTAAAAAACTAATTACTTGATGTTTAAGTTTGAACACATTGAACTCAAGTACATTGTAAAATTTTAGATAATTTTACATATATATGTGTACTTGAACACATGCAGGGGTTGGGACGAGGCTCAGGACACAGATCGGGAGATATTGGATCGGGACATGGATCCACACATCTTGGATCAGCAGAGTGATCGGTCCATGGATCGAGGGAGAGGTCGAGGGAGAGATCGAGCCATGGATCGAGGGAGAGGTCGAGGGAGAGATCGAGCCATAGATCTAATGATTCTATTCATACCAGACATCCCTCTCTTTGAGATTTGTTTTATAGTATTACATGTTTGAGATCATTTTATTACATGTTGGAGACACTTTTTATGATTTATGTATTGAACATTTGGACGTGTTACATACTTATGTTTTATGGTACACATATATATACTTGTTATAATTTACATGTCACATTCATACAGTTATGTTTTATGGTTTGAATCTAGGTTTGTTATATACGTGCATTATTATGGTTTGATGAACTCACTTACATTACTTCTATAAATACATCGTGCATTAAATTAGTTTATGGTTTTATTTATTTAGCAAGGAACAAGTACCTTTATTTAAATTTAAATTTAAATTATGGTAACTTGTTCAAATGCACTTGTTGTACATATAGATAACTTTACATTGTGAAATCAAAATGTTGGACTCCACTATCTAATGGTTGCTATTTGTAAATTTAAAAAGATGGACATGTACATGTAATTAATTTAAATAAATAGTTCAAATGAATTTGTCTTTAATAAATAGGTCAAGAAATAGAAAAAATTGAATGCAAATATGCTTGAGATTAATGCTATATATTTTAAAGTAGAACATAAAAATGCAATTGGAAATAGATGATAGTTAGATTGAATTCTTTAAAGCTCTAAATGTTCATTTTTAAAGTCAGTAAAAGTTAAATACATTTAAATTGTGCATATATCATGCTCTACATTAACCTAATTTCTAATTCCATATAATCTAATACACATGTTCATTTGAATGTGCATGCAAAGAATTCTTGAACTAGATGATGAGCTATACTTGTGTCAAGTTGAATGTAAATGAAATCATATATATATATATATATATTGAAAGTGTTCACTTAAGAATGAACCATATAATTCAAATAAAGCATGCAAGCTATAAGTGGAGTTGAATGTAAATGAAATCAAATTTCTAGTCTTGAAAGTTTAAGAATTCCATGTGGAACATTTATATATATGTAATTAGAAATTGATATATATATTTAAATCTTGAAAGACATGCACATTTAATATTAAATTAAAAATTGATGACAATTCTATATAAATTAAAAATTGATCAAGTAGATCTAGATCTTCCTGGATGACAATTCTATATATAAATTAAAAATTGATCAATCCATATTTAATTGTACTGGAAAGATGGACCAAATTACATACATGGTCTCAAGCTATACATGGTAAACAAAGCTAAATTGATGCCAAAATGTAGCTATCTCAAGCACCCCAAACACCATCACTATGATTCACTACAATGTTCATATATTCCAATGCACCTTAAGGTGAACAAGAAAGGCCAAACCAAGACAACCTGGATACAATCTAACATTAACAAAATGGATAAATAATTTAGTTCTATACTTAAAAGATAGGAGCTAATATTCTTAAGCAAATTTGGATTTTAAAGATGAAATCAAATTATAAGGTCAAGTGATTTTTTATTAGGAGATTGGATTTGAAATGGATGATAGTCTAGATTAAGGATAAGGTCCCTAGATGTTGAAAACTTTGGGTGATGACGAAAGGACAATATGATGTATGGACTAGATTGAGACCAAGTAACCAAATTTTGATGTTCAAGTGATGCTTTTTTATTATTAAGGATGGAGAATGGATGTATGGTTGAGATGGATCTAGATGGACAATTTTTAAATGATTCTAGGATGAGGGGTGCTTACCTGATGAAAATAATAAAATTAGGATGTGATGATTAGGATACATGAAAATCCAAATGATCATTTAAAATTATTGAATGTCATGCATTAGTAATGTATACAAAATAAAGAAAACTAGAGACAACATTTATGTCTAGATTCTTCACCACTCAAACACCAAATCAACTAGATAATTTTATATAAGTTTGTGGAGTTGAATGTTCAAATGAAATGAAAGATTTGAATGTGAACTTAAGAATTCCGCGGAACATAAATAAATTTAAATGCAAAATTGGAACATAGACTAGGTTTTGTACATATTGTTGCACGTATATATATATTCAATCTAGCTCATGTATATAGGTAGAGTTGAACAAATATTTAAATTCAAAGATTTGAAAGTGAAAGTTTAACAATTCCATGTCAAACATAAAAATTTACAATCAAGGAATCTAGAGAGATGATATAAAGGAATTTCTAGAGATTCTCAAGAGTGAACTTAAAAGAATGAACCATGTCCAACATGTAAAAATGCAATTGGAAATTTAGACGATTTAAAGGAATTTAGGCAAAATGTAAATTAAAACATTTTTAAAGTCACTGGGTTTTGTATCAAGCATATATATGATCTAACATACATGTCACGTTCTAAAAAAATAACCCATTCTAAATCATGTCACATGTCCAATCAATACAAATATATATTATCTAGATTTGGAGTCATAAATGTGTACACATGTATCCAAAAAACAACTTAAAGCTCCTGGTACATAAAATCTGGATCCTCTCTATCTTTAATTAGGCAACCTCCACTTTTGTTTGGCACGTCCTCTTTTAGGTAAAGTTTCTAAATTTATTTTTGTTGCCAAAACTAAGTGACTGTAATGTAGAACCTTTTGTCCTGGCCTATAATCAACAAATATAATACCATTTTTATCTATCTTTATTTGTTGATAATATGTGCCTTCAATAACGACTGATCCAATGGGATACTCTTGTCCATCACCATCTGTCATCGATTCGACCAATTTGCTTTTTGGTTGTGTACATCTTAGTAGATAGTAATCTACACCTTCCGCATTTTCAGGATCTGCAACTACAATGAAAATATCTCCTGTACACACACCACATATTTACATATTTAAGTAAATTATACATTTAAAAGTTGTAAAAATTTATATTTTATATTTGAAACTTACTTAAACATAGAATATATATATATATAATATTTAAATCTTGATTTTAACTAAATTAATCAATTTGGACATACCTATAACAACTAAATCAGATACACGTTCGTAATCAGCTGAATATAGTGGATCGTAGACATCAACATTGTCATCTTCAACAAAAGGAGGCATTGATATTAATTGTTTCATTTCCCATTGTGAAACATACCCATCTCTAATATTCTCACATTGATCAATATTTGCATTGTCCTCAATGCAATCAATACAAAAACATGATTTTTCTCTCACATTCATTGCATAAGGCCTACTACTCCCTGTTGTCATGATTTGATGTAGATTTCTAATACCATGAATTGCTTGACAATTATAAGGATTTGATCGATCAATATCTGTTTAAATTCAAACTTGAAAATTCAATTTGAAATCATGTATGTACTTGAACTTTGAAATTCAAATTTTTAACAAATTTTGACTAGACATACATACCTGTAACTTCCCAAAAATACCGTGTGTTGTATGTTGAGTCGCGAGTAGAAAAATGACTTTTGCACCATTCAACAATTTCATTTGCATTCCGTATGGCATTACCTACAAGTTACACACAAGTTGGCACAATTTGTCACCTATTACTTTCAAAGAACTTAAAAGAATTTAATTTAGTTAAATTAAATATATATATATATATCTAATCTTTTAAAAAGTATGAAGCTAAATTGGACATACCAGCAAGTTCATGTTGATGAAGTGCACGCTTCACACATGCTCCTGCTCCATCATGCTCTCCTTTTCCATGTCCACTCTCATAAAAAATCCACAAAAATTTGGTGTTGCATCTAGCATGTTGACTGCTTAACCAAACAAAGCCTTTTGCAAACTTAAATTGTCCTGTGAAGTTACAAATAATTAAACACTTGAAAACCAAATTATCTTCAAAAAACAATTTAAGTCTCAAAGTTAAAAGTAAATATAAATTAATTAAAAATAATTTAAAAACCAATGTACTTACTAGCACATCCATCAGACCATATCCAGTGTTGTTCTTGATTTATGCCACGTCGTCTTAGGTCTTCAAAAAACATTTTGAAACAATGAGCTACATAGCTTCTATCATGATTCGTATCATCACTGATATAAAAGTGAACCTCTTTGATGATAATTCTATCATCTTTGCTACTTTGTATTCCATCGACCGCTAACTCTGCATGCCTGTAGCAAACTTGCACGAAGATTGCAACTTACTATGAATGATAATATTGACTTTGAATCTTAGTTTGAGGACTAAATGCATAGTTCTCAGAGAAATCTACAATAGAGAGAATACAACCTAGTGGAAAACAATTCTTTGAATAACGAAATTGCTTAGATTGTCATCTTGCACCATGACAATGTTGGATATGTGGATATATGATATTGCGAAATTTACTCATGAATTTATCGTAAGGCAATCCACTCTCTTTGAGAACAATTTTTTTGGCCTCAACTCCTGACTTCGTTAAGTATGTCTCATATTCAAATCTCTTCCAAGTAACTTGCATTTCATTATTGTCAACATGTAAAAGATTCTTCAAATCTCCACAATCATTACATACATTTTTTATACACTGAATGTTGAATTCATCCGAATTTTCTGATTTTTCACATAGAAGAGACTTCACAAATTGTGTTGTGCTTCCAGGGATGGCTAAATTTCGATCAATTGTTGCCATAACTTTTCTATATGATTGTAGGTGTAGATCAAATTCAACATGATTTCGACAACAACAAGTTTCACATACTTTATTTATACGTACAAATGATGGTCGTAGTGTTTCAAACATCCTTTGACAAATCTTCACATTTAAAAATTCTTGTTTAAATGCTTCAAAAAGTTCACTTTGTGTTGTATCTATAAAATGTTTTGGATGAGAAATTTTTGTACCATCATCACCTATTATTTGTATAGTATCCCTTCTATTGGAAGAAACACGAGAGTGGGTGGTCCAATATTCAACAACTTGTTTCTTTACATCTTCTGAAATTCTATCTTTTCGAGGAACCCTACAAATATTTACCCAATTTTTCTCAATTTTTCCATCTATTTCATCTCTCTTTTCAATATATCTTTGAACAGTTCTCCTAGAAACATTTAGTAATTCATAAATTGCTTGAACTTGTCTTCTATATGATAATTTCTTACTAGAAATTACAGTCATCAACGCTCTACGTGCAACACTTAAATCACTAGACCAACTCTTCTTTTCAATACATTCTAATGCTTCTTGCAGGTTTTCAACAATTGTTTGTTTTAAATCTGATGACTTTTTCCTATTATCAACCCCTAACAACTCCAAAACAGGGGTCATTTCTTTTCATCTAAATAACTTTGCAATTAGCTGTGCTCTTCCAATTAGAGATTTCTCTTCAAAAAATTTATCCCATATTTTTTTAGAGTGTAATTTTAATGTGCTTTCAGATAACATATCTTCAGATGAAATATTATTGAAAAGAGAATCTTCATCCATCTCCATCAAATTTTCCATACCATAGTCCAAAACATTTATATTAGTACTAGGTTCAGTTTGTTCTTGTACCTGTACGTCACCTTGATCATCAATATTTTCCATGGGTTGTTGTTCAGTAGATGTTCCTTCATCCGCTTTTCTCTTTCTTTGTCTTACTCGTGTTCGATCATACTTCCTCGATCTAGCCCTTGGATTTGCCATCACAAATTACACTCAAATTTGAATGATTGCCTACATACAAATTTGTACACACATAAGCTTTCCATGAAACATGTACATGTAATATAGCATAAATATTTTAAAAAGCTTGTAACTAGATGCAAAACATAAACATAAAATATTTAAACAAAAGTTTTTAATAAACATAAACATGCAAAACATAAAATATTTTTAATTGAATAATGAATATATTTCTACACATATTTCTTTGATGTTAATATTTTAATAAAAAAAAAGTGAAAACAAACTTCAAATGCATTTTCAATAAAAAAACATAATCAATTAAATAAATTAAAGATCAATACACCTTAAAAATATCTCTCCTCTTCTCCAAATGCCTTTTTTTTTGTCAAAATAAGTCTTGTAAATTTTAGAAATGATAAACCTTCCAAAATGTTGAAATAAATCTTCTTTAATCGAAAATAGTCGAGAAAATTTTGAAATATTTGTTATTTTTGAATTTTTTTAATTTGATAAATTTGAAAGAAAATAACTTTATTTTATTTCATTAGTTTTCGGCCGAGTACTTATCGGCCGATAAAGTTCCGATCGATTAATTTTCGGCCGATTCATTCCGGCCGAATAGGGTTTCGGCCGAAACTTGATCGGCCGAAAACGTGTCGGCCGAAAACATCTAGTTGGCATCCTACATGGCAGCTTACTCATCATTTTTCAGAATTTTCTGAAACATTCATTTTTGGCAGAGTATTTCTCTAGTCAGATTGATTTTTTTGCAAAAAATAAAAATACCCTTTTGTAGAGCTTGAAGTGTAGAATCCAAATATAGAATTTTTATAATATTTTGATTAGTTTTAATATCTTTTATTTTTAAAATAATGCAAGTAGGTTTTAAAAATAAAAAAAGAGGCTGATTTGATATTAAAAAAATGATAGTAAAGTTTATTAAAATGTTTTAAATATTATATGAGGCATAAGAGGAGAGAGTCTACTTCAAAAGGGTATATTTTGTTTTTTGAAAATGATTGAAAAAATTGAAATTAGTTGACGGCCCGCGAAAACTGTCAAATTCTGACATGTTTGACTTTAAAACGTTATTACGAGAAAAATATACATCAAAATGTGATTTTTTTTTTCCATGCACAAGATATTGAAATTACCTATTTGGAAAAAAAAAAAGGGAGAAATGAAGTTTTTTTCATTTTGTTTCTTTACGGCCCGTGAAGTCACTCTTTTATGAAATTTTCAGCATTCCAAAATTTGTCCTTAAATTGATAAAAACATAATAATTTTTTATTTTTTTTAATTTTAAAAATTACAGGAATAAACTACACCAAAACTTCTACATTTTATTAGTTTACACCATTTTGAAATTCAAAACATAAAGACCACTTTTATGTGATCGAAGTTCATAAATTTTTTTGCTGTTGGCCGATTCCTTTATAAAGTGTGACATAGGTTTGTGCTTTTACCCATCTCAATCCACACCTTCTGGTCTCAGATTTGCAAGTTTAGTACCAGTATTTCTAGCACATCTCATGCCAATACTTTAAATTCCAAATCCAAGAGTTCAAGCAGCTCCAATGGGAACAACTCATTTGTCATACGATCCAATGGTGGCAACCCATTGAGTCTATAGCAACACAATGACATACCAATGGTTGCACTCAAAAGTTTTCTTATTTTCACTGGTGAAGATCAGACTACATCAGTAGAGCATATAAGGGATGTAGCTTCACTTTGTGGAGTCCATCATGTTACACAAGAGAATGTGGCATTGAGACTTTTAGCAACATCATTAAAAGGAAAAGCACTACAATGGTTTAGAGGCTTACTTGTTAATTTCATTGCAACATGGGATGATTTGGGAGATAGATTCAATAGGCAGTTTTTCAGACGAATCAGATCATCTTTCCCTTGTTGAGAAAATAACAACAATTAAAAGAGCTCCACAAGAGCAGATGACTGATTTCAATTTTCAATTTCAAAGAACCTGGGATAGAATCCCAACAATGGTAAGACCTTCACCTAATCATGCATTTTTGTATTATCTCGAAGCATTAAACAGTGATATTGTTGTAATGATACAATCTATGGGTGGAGTTACATTACATGGAGTGTTTGACATTGCTATTAGAGTCGAGAACAATCTTATTCAAGCTAGTAAAATTGCACCAAAGCCTCCTATGCCTATTTTCCCTGATATTTAGCCTCTAATGTCTATTCAAATACCTCCTATTGCCCCATTACCTATTGTTCCAGCCTTAGGCTATCAAGCAGCTATTCAAAATAACATTGTTACAACACATTCAAATTTACAAGAGCTTAGAGGTACCCAATAGGAAATGGAAAAATTGTTGAAAAATGTTAGCAATGACTTAGTGAGCTTTAAGAAAAAACAAGGTCAGAATTTCAAACCTTACCAAACACCATTCCAAGCAAATAGACCACCTTATCAGTAGGGATAACTTTAAGAAACCCCCCCTCGGTGAAGGTGTAAAATTCTCACAAATCTTTCCTTTTATTTGAAAAAAATATTAATTTTCTTGGCAAATCTATGCATATTATTAAAAAAATTATAAAATCTTAGTGAATCTTAATGAATAATTGGAAAAAATAATAATCACAGTGGTGAATCCTAGCGAATAATCACTAAAAAGATTAATTACAAAGGTGAATCTCTCCTTTAAAAATTTGCATAGTTGGTCACACAGTTCCCCCATATTTTTTTGTTTTTTGTAATATTGAAGTAGGGGCCCAGGGGCGAAAGCCATTGGCGAGGTCAAGGGGCAACACCCCTTATGGGGGTCAAAGGGGAAAATCCCCCTTGTGGGGGTTGAGGGGTCAACGCCCCCTTGTGGGGTCCGGGGACATCGACCCCAACGCGCTCCTATCACGATACAAGCGGGGTCGAGGGGAAAGGCCCCTCACCACCAAGCATAAATTCACTATTGAAAATGCATTGGAGCACACAGGGATTAAGCATTTTTTTAATTTCTCACTTTTAAAAAAAAGACTATGAAAAGTGAAATTGTTACCATCGATTAGCTTTTTAATCAGATGGTTGCAAGTTGATTTTGCGACCTATATGCACGTGTCTTTTAAAAGGCTTGTTAAGGCCCGTAATTTATTTTGGGCCACATGGTTAAATCTAATCCTATGGCTCAAAACAAATTTCGGGCCTCAACAAGCCTTTTAAAATGCACGTGCATATAAGTCACAAAATCAACCTACAACCATCCGATTAAAAAGCTAATTGATGGCAATAAATCAAAGCCCTATTCAAGGCTAAAATATCCCTAAAATGAAATGGTAATTTATTATTAGTGGCGATATTGCCCCAAAATTAATGGTAGGAATATAATATTACTGGCGAATATAATTAATATTTGTAATTACAATATAAACTACTGGTGAATCAATTCCAATGATGCATCATTTAAAAAATAATGCATAGGAAAATTAATCGAGACGAAATTAATTTTTTGTAAAACCTTGGCAATTCGGCATCCTTTTTGAACTAGCAAGGTAATGAATTTTGTGGAGTAAATCATGTACAAGGACAAAATCAATCATCTACCTCCATTGCAGCCAATACAAGATCAAAGAAAAGGGTTGTTGACCTAAGATAGCAAGCTATTTCTAAGGATCAACAAGCAGATAAAGACCAACAACAAGTTGGTAAAGATAAAGGTCAGATTTCTATAGCTCAACAAGGGCAGATTCAGCCTCCCACTTCTCAGAACATTTAGATTTTTCCAAGAGGACAAGCTCAAGCTGCTAAGGAATAGTCAAAGACTCAATCACAACCTTTACCAGCACAAACTCAAGTTGTTGTTCCCAAAGTGCAGCAAAAGTTTAGTACTCCAACATTTAATATTCTAGATCACATGAAGAAAGTTGCTGTTATTTTTTCAATGATTGATGCTTTACAACTTCATAGGCAAAAGGATTTATTGCAAGAGGCTTTGGCTAGAATTTCTATTTCTCACGAGTCTACTAAAGAGCAGCCTAGAATTCTTACAAATAGTTCAGAAAAGAGTTAGCAGCTAGCCCAAGAGGTAAAGCCACCTTCATTTTATGTAAGTTTGATTATTGGCGATAATATAGTGCATAACTGCATGATTGACTTAGGAGGAAGCAACTTCGTCATGCCTAAACAACTATTAGATAAGTTAGGATTGATTTATGATCCATTGTCAATGGGGGCAGTCCAATTAGATGGTACAACCATTAAATTTTTTGGAGTGATTAAAAGTTTGCCCCTTACTTTACATGCTTGTCCAAACTTCTCAATCCAACAGGTTATTTATGTCAGTGAATTACCACCTTTCTTTGCCATTTTCCTTTCTAGATATTTTAAAGAAAAGTTGGGTGGATATTTATCATCAGATTGGTCACATATGTTTTTCAAAACTAGATATGGCACCAGAGTGACCATCAAATCAAAACCACAAGCCAAAGATCATATTGAGCCTTATGTCCCTAATCCTATAAATGCAAACCTAGCTATCCATGAGCAGGAGGATCAATCCATGACCCTAGACCCTAGTGTAGCTATTGAGGGAATGCCTGATATAAATTTAGATGAGTGGGCAGCCGAGAATCATGAGGTTGACCCTTTCAGTCATATGGAAAAAGCAGGTTTGGGCATTTACATGATTCAGGAGCCTGATGTAGTTGTTCCAAATATGGTCAAAGATGAAAAACAACTAGAACAACAAGATAATCAACTTTGGAAGTTGTATTTTGATGGATCAAGAAGTAAAGTGGGTGCTAGTGGAGGACCATGCTGATTTCACTTGATGGAGAAAAGTATTATTCAGCACTTCGCTTTGCTTTCAGTTGCTCAAACAATACTGTTGAATACAAGGCACTAATTCATGGCCTAGAGTGGGCCAAAAAGAAAGGCATAAAGTGTCTACAAGTATTTGGTGATTCTGAATTGATAAAAACTAAGGTAAGAAATCTAAACGTAACAAAAAATGATTTGCTTAAGTTGTATAAGCACAAAACTTGGGATTTAATTGAAGAATTTGATGCTTTCAATCTGTTGTCTATTCCTAGAGATCAAAATAAACAAGCTGATAAGCCTGTTGCCATAGGATCACAATTTGATATTCCAACTGACATTCATAATATTGAGGCACAACAGTATGTAAAAGTAGTTGTGAGACCATCTGTACCAGATAACAATGTTAGTTGGTAGGTTTTTGACAACGATGACCAGATTATTAATTTTCTGATGGAGGAAGCAAAGTTTTCTATAGGAAACCAACAAAAGTTTGAGCAGCAATATCACAATCATATTTTGCAACTAAATTCCAATAAGCTACCTAAAGGTTTGGTAACCTTAGAGTCAATTTTTAACACTGATGATCAAGTTAGAAAGGATAAAAGCAGTATAACAGTGAAGTAGGAGCACTATGAACCAATTGAAATATTCAGAGATAAGCTCCTCAAGCTCGGTAAGGTATGTACCAAAGAGGAACAACAAGATTTTATCTTGCTTTGCCAAGAATTCAGTGATATTTTTGCTTGGGAGTATGGAGATTTAAAGGGTTTTAACCCTGAGTTAGCCCAACACACCATTGAGTTGGAGCCTAGTGCAAAACTAGTGAGGCAGAAGCAAAGGCCTCTAAATCCCAAGCTGGAGCATCTCATGAAAATGCAATTGAATAAACTAATTGAAGGTAACATTATCTTTCTAATAAAACATACATCTTGGGTTTCTAACTTGGTATATGTTAGGAAAAACAATGGTGAGATTAGGATGTGTGTTGATTTCCATGATCTAAACAAAGCATCTCTCAAAGATCATTACCCACTGCCTTCAATGGAGCAGATTTTACAAGTTGTTTCAGGTTCAGAAAGGTTCTCATTGTTGGATGGTTATTCAGGGTACAACCAGATTTTAGTAAAAGAGGAAGACCAGTTCAAAACAACCTTTACTACCAAGTGGGGTACCATGGATTACAAAAAAATTCCCTTTGGTTTGTCCAATACAGGGGCAACCTTTCAAAGAGCAATGGACATGGCTTTCAAAGGCCTTATTAATAAGTTTGTACTTGTCTATTTAGATGATATTACTGTATTCTCAAAGAAAGCTAACGGACATTTTGATCATCTAAGGTAGATCTTTGAAAGATTTAGAGAGTACGAGGTTTCACTTAACCCAAAGAAGAGAATTTTTTTAGTCCATGAGGGGAAACTTCTTGGACATATTGTTTCAAAGCATGGTATCACACTTGATCCAAAAAGAATCACAACTATTTTAGCTTTACCCCTGCCTGCACATAAGAAAGGCTTACAAAGCTTTCTCGGCGGGATTAATTTTGTTAGGAGGTTCATACCTAACATTGCAGCATTATTGTAGCCTCTTACAACTATACTAAAAAAGAACATTCCTTTCAGCTGGACTAAGGAAGGTAAGATGAGTTTTGAAGAAATCAAAGAGGCCCTTGCAGCAGCCCCAACACTTATTAACCCAAATTTTGATAAAAAAAAATATATTATATGCATTTAGAAGTGTTGACACAATTTCCGCCATGCTTTGTCAGTAGAATGAAGAAGGATTAGAGCAGTATGTGGATTTCTGTAGTCAAGTTCTCCATGATTATGAAGTCAAGTACTCATTTGTAGAAAAACATGTGCTAGTTGTAGTAAGAAGCCTTAAGAAATTTAGGCATATTCTCTCAAATAACAAAATACAACTGTTGGTTGCCCATCCAATAGTCAAGGATTTCTTTCTCAGCAAGGACATCAATGATAAAAGAGCAAGCTGGATTACAAAATTTATGGAATATGACATTGATATTAAAGTCATCAAGCTTGTTAGAGGCAAAGGCCTCTGTGAACAACTTGCTGGTAATGAAGAAAATAACAAAGCAACTGATGAGCAAGCTGCAACAGTACTCAATAACGAAGAACAAGATGTTGTTCCAGTTTCTTCAACAAATTGGATTCAACAAATGATTCATTACTTACATACTGGTGATTGTCCTGAAGGTTTGGACAAGTCAAAATGAAGGTATTACAGGCTTCAAGCCATCCCTTATGTTGTAATTGATGGAATTTTGTACAAAAGGGATTTTCATGGTGTTTTACTTAGATGTGTTGAACCAAAATAGATTGAGAAATTTTTGAAAGAATTTCATGATGGGCCCTTTAGAGGCCATTTTTCACCAAGAACCACAACTCTAAAGATAATGAGAGTTGGATAGTATTGGCTAGATTTATTTAAAGATGCCCATGCTTGGGTCAGAAAATGCATTAAATGTTCAATATTTGCAAGAAAGCAGAAGCTTGCAGCCTTGCCTCTACGTCCAATTCAAGTGGAGTAGCCTTTTGGAAAGTGGGTACTTGATTTCATTGGCCCCATTAACCCACCTTCTAGTGCTAGGAATAAATGGATACTAACAGCTACATATTACTTTACGAAGTGGACTGAAGTAGTTGCACTGAAGGATGCAAATGAGACTTCTATTTTGAATTTCTATCAGGACTTGGTTTACAGGTTTGGTACCCTAGATTCGATCATTCCTGATAATGCATTAGCATTCATAGGTTTAAATTTTTTAGATTGGTTAGTTAAGAACAACATTTATCTAAATACTTCTTCAAACTATTACCCTCAGGTTAATGGACAGAAAAAGTTTACTAATAAGAATTGAATCAAGATCATCAAGAAGACAATCCAAGACAATCAAAGAACCTAACATGATAAACTGAAGTTAGCCCTTTGGGCTGATAGGATAACACCTAAGAGAGCAACAAGAAATTCACCTTATGTTCTCACATATGGCAAAGAGGCTAAGATTCCTATCTCAGTTGAACTACCTAACTTAAACATGATCAAAGAACTGGACTTGCTTGAAGAGGAACCTATGAAAATTAAGATTCAACAGCTAATGGAGCTAGAAGAAATAAGAAAAGAGGTATTAAGGAATTTGGAGATTCATCAAGCTCAGATGAAAAGAACATTTGACAGAAAAGCAATCCCAAGAAAATTCAAAGAAGGAGATCTGGTATTTAAATGTGATGAACTTAAAAGCGAACCGGGTAAACACACAAAATTTGATGCCATGTGGGATGGCCAATACATTATCACAGAATGCAAACAACATAGTGCATTCCAACTCTCAAAGCTGGATGGAGAGGTGTTTCCAATCCCTGTCAACGGGATTCACCTCAAACAGTGCTATTAAGGATCAAAGTTTGCAGATGTACATAGTAGAATAGTGGTTTTTAGTTAATAAGTGCCCATGGCATATTTCATTTCAGTTCTGTTTTATTTTTCAATAAGTGCAAATGCACATGTTTGTTGGCCCTATCTTAAACAGAGCCATGCTAAATTTTTTTCTATTTTTTTGTTGTTGTATAGTTCCTAACAGTTGAGTTAGAATGGTTTCAAGAGTTTGAGGAGGGAAGAATTTGATTCCATGCCTAATGGATTATTAAGGCAACTGGTCTAGCATGCTTAGTAGGAAAGCATTCAACATAAATCGCCAGAAATGTTACCAAAATTTCACCTACAACTCAATTTGGTAGAGCTGAAACAGTTGTTACATCTAAGGTGAAAGGTACTTCAATAAATTTCTGCTAAATCCTAATCATTTGCATTTAAAGTTTCAAGTGGAATTCAATTTTTATTATGCAATATTTTTTCAACAGAAAGACATTATACAAATTGCGTGATATTGTTGTATTTCATTCATGTTGAAGTGAAAATGTATACAATGTTGTTGTTTCATTCATTGAGATCAAAATAATACTTAAATATCCCACACAAGCCGTAGGAATGAATGAATTGAATTAATATAACAATGTATGCAAGCTATACATCTGAAGTTAAAGTAAAGGAAAAACACATGAGAAGAGATCATATCTATCATTGCCTTGAGGGCTGATGTTGATGTTGGTCATTCTATCTTCAACTTGATCCTTCTATCTTCAATTCCTCTCATTCACGATCTCCAGATGTACCTGCAAATGATTGAAATATTTTGTTAGAGCTCGGGACATGAAATCTCATCATATGTTTCATCAATAGACATATAACTTACAACTATGATGCATTAAATCAATTGAGCCATTATCAGATAAATGCAAAAGAGCCAAATCAGATCCTCAAATGAGAGTCAAATCATCAGAAAGAGCATTGAACTTCACTATTTTTTCTAACTAGTTTGCTCATTGTGCAGGTACAGGTTTATCTTTCATTTCATGATTTATCTCTTTTAACATTTCAGCATGTGGAGAGAAATGTGGCTCCCACAAGGGTTGAGCCCGACATGCTAAAGATTACTGTCTTCATCTTGTTTGCAACCATTATCTATGGGAATGCCATCAAAAGAATGAAAATATTGATACTAAACAGTTACCAGAGTGAAGAAAAAGTTCATCAAAACTTGGAGAGCAATGCAACAGTAACGAATCAAGATTCAGACAATCTTCTATCAGATAAGCATTTTCCCCTGCTCTGGTAACTGTATAGTGTCAAATTATGCTTTGACATTTCAAGCATAACTGTAGATTTATGAAAGCAAAGGCAGTCAATATACAATGAAGCATAGCATACAATACAAAGGAAAAGCTGCCATTTACAGAAACATAAAATGCAGCTTAAAGTATGCCAATTTGTATTGAGATAGCAACAAAATAATACTTTCCATAAAAGCAACCATAGCAACATTTTATTCTGTAAAAATAATGGTTGCTTATTGCTTTGAGCAATATAAGTAAAATGAGTGCAAGGAATATTAATAACAATCATATCTAGTCCCACAATGCAAAATAGTCTTCAATCACAATGGGTAGCTTGACATAAATAACAATGACCTTTGTCATGAGTTTGAACATGAGCCTAGGCATCAAACAATAGTCCTTGCTATATTCCAGTTTAGAAGGCAAGATAATATCAAATAGAAGTAAGCATTCAAAGATTCATTCATAATGTAAGGAGGGCAGTCCTTTAGGAATGACAGTCCTAGTGAAGTCAAAGGATACAACTATTTAAAGGATAGAGAAGGATAGTCTTCATGTTCATGTCAGGTAGAGGACCTCAAGAAGATGACCATAGTTTTGATTACAATCTATGACAACCATAAATGATTGAGAAAGTCACATTAAAGGTCAATGAATGAATAAATCATCTATATGGTGCAAATAGAAGTTGTAGATTGAAGTCTCAAAACACAGTCCAAGGAAGCCTTCAAGGTATAGGAAGATAGTAGGATTTTAAGACTGCAATAAATCACCATCATATGTGTGGAATCCTTCATGTAAAGACAACACATTCTTGAATGCAATCAGCTCAAATGCAAGGTTTATGATAAATGCACAAATATTGAAGTCAAAACTTCAAAGGTTTAATGAGAGATACCAAACCAAGCAAGCAAAGTAATATGGTGGATAGTCAAAAGCATAGTCATGTGACCAATGAAGGAGCTAAATTGTTATGTTAGCAATTTTTTTTAAAAAAAAGAAAAGTGGTTTGCAGAGTTCCATATCAAAAAGGAAATGACAATCTGAAAGCCATAAAGAATGACAGTCATAATAAAAGCTTTCACATCAAATACAAAGAACAACAAGATAAATCCACAGGTCTTTACATAGGAAAATCAAGAAGATAAACCCATGGCCTTAAAATAATGAAACCCAGAAAGAGAAGGATGGAACTAGGGTTTTTAATCAAACCCTCAAAAAAAATGTAAAGGGTTTTGTCTTCTTTTTACCCAGAATACTTCAAAGTGAAGCTACGACCTAGAATAAAGGGGTCGAGCCAAATATCTATAGCGAAATGAAGCTCAAGCATAAAGTCGTCGCCATGATTGTAAGGAGAACAAATAAATAAAATCTCTTTTGTTTTTCTTTTTTAGCCAGTAAACCCATGAAGAAGACCTGACACAACACAAGTAAGGTTGAAGTTTTGTTACATTTTGCACAATGAAGAGAATACAAGGAGGGATCAAAGCTTTTTCTATCGTTTCAGCTTAAATAAAGGGTCAAGGCCAACCATGAGTAATATACAAAAAATAAAGGAACATTTTTATAATTTCTCTTGAATGGGGTAGTAAAAATCCAAGAATACTTCAAGGTGAAGCCACGGCCAAGAAAATGGGATACCCAGAAATTTTGAAACATGTCAAGATTAAAGCATTTTCTGCACAAAAGCAAATAGGAAAAATATTCTTGTTTCTTAAAAGGTGTAGAAAACTAAACATACCACGAGGATTTTGTGCCAAAGATTCTCCAATAGAAAAAATCCAGGAAAGCTAATGTTCAAAACTCCATGGCAGCGCCCAGACAGAGTTTGCAAAATGTTAAGTGAATGAAATGAAATGCAATATGCTTTGGAGCTGCAAGTTTTATCACTTAGGGTTTTCTTTACCCTAAGTGACTGACCTCTAGATAGGGAATTGTTTCCTTTATTTAAAAAAAAACTTTGTATAAAGTAAATTGCTATGTATTAGGTGTTTTATATACCTTTGCATATATTTGCAAACTTTGCAAAGTTGCAAATCAAACTCAAGGTTGTACCCTTTATTCTTGCAATCAACTAATAAATGTAAACAAATACTTAAGCAATCAAGTTATAAATTTCTTTAATATATGTAAAGTGTGTGAAATTAGGAAAACTCACAACACATATTAAAGTAATTGTCAATTGATTACTTTAATATATGCTTAGATTATTTAACTTCACCTCTATATCATGCAAAATCAAGAGTGGAGTTCAACAGGGGTTTTGAGCTTCATTTTTAGTAGGTGGAGCCTTTTTAGGAACCTTATTGGGTTTTCTAGACTAAGTTTGCAACTATTTGAGCCCAGTTTACTTTAGTTCTGACTCCCCTTTTCATGGGTTTTCATCTTTGCTCGTGGGAGAGAGATTTTGAGATATTTTTCACTTTCAGTTAGCTACTAGTGCCACCTCTTGGTACCTTGGAGTTACCTATTGTATATATTGAAAAATACTTAGTGTTTTTCCTCAATTCTTGCATCTTGCCTTTGCATTCTGCAAAGAGAGATTGATTTTGTAACTCACTTTTATAGTTATTAATATATACAACAACTTTTACAGGTTATTTAATATTGTTACTTGTAGAGTTTTCTTCAATTTTCTTATTGCAAACAAGTGTTAGCCTTCTCAAATTCAGGTGTTTTATCTCTATTGATGATTTAGATACAAATTTAATGAGTTTTAAATTTCAAAACCTTTAAATTTATGTCTCATTAATGGATGCATGTACACAAAAGCAGGTTCAATCACATGTCATAGATTGTGCTATAGATTTATCTTTCCCTTTAGGTTGAGAAAAAATATTTTCCTTCATAAAGGATAGATTATCAGGCCTTTTTGTGAAACACTTATGTGATTAAATTATCCAATTTGAGTTGTGAAAATAGATTTTATGAGAGATAGTTGTGAATCAAGTTGCTCATCTTTTCCATTTAGGTGTATCACCATAGTTTAAGATTCAATTTATCCATTAATTTCAAATCCTTTCTTCCCTTTACCTTCAAGATTACCAATTATTCATTAGAAAATCATAAGGGAGCTAGCCCATAATATGGAGATTCATCTTCACTATGAGCATACCCACAAGCTCGAAGATGTTTCAATGTTTCACTAGATTGTTGAGCACATAAACTTAGCATCCGGGTGCAATCTCCGTGACAACAATAGCAACACTCCATTTTCATGTCTACTCTTAATGAGAACCTACTCCTTTTCATTGTTTCCCACAATTTCCTTCCAATTAGTAAGTTTTCAAGACTACATAGAACAACACCTTATCTCGCCAATTTATTAGCTTTGTTTACATACAAGGGTTTTTTTTTTTGATAATATAAGCTACATTTATAGGGTGCAATACACTTAACACAAAAAATCCATACAAGAAAGAGTTCATCAATTCATAGTAACAAAATAAAACCTAGTAACAATAGACAGATAAAACACAGTCACAACAAAAAAAAACAAAGCAAAAAACCCCAGAGAGCAAACAAGACCCACACCATCACCTAGCTAAGTTATTTCATTTCTCCATGAGGAATTTATAAACATCACCACTACCTTACTATATGGGGATCAACCTTAGTCACATTCTTCTTTACTTCCTCCTTCAGCACAATAGAGAGAGTGACCACCGAGTGGTGGATAAATTTTATGGTGAAGCAGGTTAGCCTGTTGACTTTCCTCTCCAAGGTGTAAACATGGGCCTACAGGCCTTTGTAGTCTTCATCCTTAGCAGAATTCGGTAGATTAGTCTCCTCTTCCAAAACCTGATGATTGGAGGAATCTAGAGTGGACTCCTCCAGGATCATCATGTTAGGTCCTGGAAAGTGACTCGGTCCCTTAATATACTCCTCAGTTTCCTCCACAGTGTCATGATTGTTGTTTGCACACTCATTGTCATGTTTAGAACTACTTGAAATTTCATCAATGTGGACTTCAGGTTTTTGTTTTTCCAACCGATTAGACCGCCTAACATTGACATGTTCCACACTTGTATCCATACCCATGTCCATCAAATTTTCCTCCTCCTCAAAATATTTGGTATCATCGTCACCCTCCTCATTTTCAATGGTGGGTTCTTCCACATAGAAAGTAATGCCCTTTTTCTTTTTTTGTTCAGATTTGGCCTTACCAACCAGTTTTCCCCCTTCTTAGTTGGACCATTTTTAATTTGCACAACCCAGCAGCAACATTAGTCTGAGCTTTCCCATGGTTCCCATTTTTCTTTTTGGTAGGTTGTTTGGGTTTAGTGTCTATGGGGAGCTGGTTGGGAGGGATGCAAATTTTCCTCTTTGAACCAGTGATAGTAGCAGGGGAGGGTTTCAAGGGAGTAGATTTAGAGGGTTCCGGCTCCTCAACCCTAATGGAAAAAATAGGTTTCGGAGGGCATAAGGCTTAATGTAATTGATACAGGTGGAGAATGGGCCTCTGCTAAATCGGGGTTTTGAATTTTTGGTAGCAAGATCCAAGGTCTCTTTAACAAAGCTTTCAAGAGACGATAACAGAAAGAAAAGGAAGCTAATGAGGAGCTGATGATAGATATGATTGAGAGGCATGTGGTAAAAATAATAGCATTTGAAACAACCTTCTAAAGTAATGTATTCCATTAGGACAAGGCAAACCTGGTCCCAAGGTGTGGGGAGCTACTCCTATTGTAGTTAGCATGAAGTTTTGAATGATGTCGGTTCTCCTTGAAGAACTGTTGCATATTGTCCATATGTTGCACCTTCATGTGCTTTTTGAGTTTCTGCTTGATGCAAGAAATCCCAACTTTTCTTTGGCTATCACCTCTTCAATCACTTCAAACAAAATGCTTCCAAGAGTCACCCTTTGATTGCACCAATTGTTGGTGAATTAAGAAAAGAGTTTTTCATCATGACCTTTTAGGCATTCCATTAGAGGGGCCAAGCCCCCTTCAACATAGATGTGCCACAATAGAGTTTCATGCGGAAACTCCTCACAAGATCCTGGCTTAATCCTGACTCTATCACCATCCATCTTCAAATCTAGAGAAGAATGAATGCTAGTGGAAGTGATAAAATTATTTTTTTTATCAAATTGCAAAATGGGTAGGCAAAAGGAAAGCTTTTCCCAAGATAAACAGTCCCAATAGATCTTCATACCTTTCCCAATTAAGAAGATTGGATCTTCCCATGTATGATTAGTCTTTTCCAAGAATCCTAGGCTATCAAAGCAAGTCCAAAGAGTGATAATAGAGGACATTGAGGTTGATAAATTAGCCATCATGAACCCAAAGGTCATTATTATAAGGTCATGATTAAACATTAGTTTGGAAGGGTGTGAAATCATATTGGTTAGCCACCCGTTTGAAATATTTAAAAGATCATTAATAACATGATAAGCCTCATACACATGACTTATAACCATATTGATCCAAGTGTAAGCCCGGGTAAGCAAAAGGTACAAGTTGGATTGTATCCTTGTCATTCATAGGTTCTTGTCCATCTCATCGTTATTATTCCACCACAACTTACTAAGATTGTTGGTAATTGGAAGAATAATCCAGCCAGATCAAGAGGTGTTAGCACTCATCATTAATGGTAAAAAAAAATTGGTCATCAAGGATCAATCCTTGCACATTCGTGTGAAGGGCCTCCAGATTCCTCCAACATCTTGAAGAGTTTCAAGAAGACCCAATATTGGCCAAAGAGTTGACAACTTTATTGCCTTCTCTAAAAATGTAAGTTTATTTCTTTCAAATTTAGTGAGAATGAACTAAAATCAACCCTAATATCCCTAACATTTCATCCCTAAAATATTTTATTAGTGATGGCATCAATCACATATTTGGAGTCCCCCTTAATATGCAGAGACTTTAACCCAATAGAGACAACAAATTTGACCCCACTAAGCAAATCCCATGCCTCTGCTGCCATAGAAGATTGAATCCCTATTCCTCTAGCATAACTAGCAACCATTATTCCATCTAGATCTCTGATGATGCCACCAATGCTAGCAAGGCTGGGATTGCCCTTAGCAGCACCATCAAAATTGAGTTGCATGGATGGATATAATTAAATTTGGTTTCATGAAGACTTGGATCCGCATGTACTTGCATGTTGTATATTTGTGAGTCTATTATTTGAATTGAGATTATAGAGGTTTAAAACATGTGGTTATTCTAAATGTGTAATGGATTCATATTTACATGTGGCTTGCTACTCTTTGTAAGTCACATTTTTTAATGGTTGTGTTTTAAGTTTTTTATTTAAAATCTATTTTTTATAAATATATGGAAGAATGATATTCAAATTATAATTCTTGAGGACTCTCTCAATGAGGGGTATATTGTATATTTAAATACATGCTTTCAAGCATTCTTGGAGGAAAATTCATTGTTCTTTGGTTCTTGACTTGTGGTTGTCTAGAATTGTGGATTTATCATCATTTTGGATCTGAAGGTATTTCTTGAATTTAATATTCATGTCATGTTAAAAATATACATTTTGTCTCTATTTTATTACTTATTCCTTATTCCTCCTAGTTGTAACATTGCAACATGAATGTAGATGTATGGCTAAAATGTTGAATTAATCACGTTGTAAAGCATATTATAAAGTTGATGGTTAGAAATTCCTCTTCAAGGTCACACAAGAAGAAAGAGGAGGCTTTGGGTACCATAAATATGTTGACCTTCAAGTTTCTTAATGATGCTTATCATGATTCCTTAAGTGGTTTTG
>VDFB02348768.1:0-43073 GCA_007258455.2 Sequoia sempervirens
GGATATAAGTGTGGATATTGGAACAAAGGCCAATATCATGAGGATTTTTCTGATGAGAAGGGTAGCAATGGTCTCTCACCATATGGATGGTCCCCCATGAATGGAATGCCCACATCAAAACCCCTTGTTTAGAAAGGCCAAAATCCTAATCTATTTGTTGGTGCAAGAATTGTCATTCTGAAGCCGCCCCACACTTTTACGGCTTTTAGTAGAGATGGAAAGTATCCCATGGGAGATTCATGGGTACTAATGCTTGGTTGACCCAAGAAGTGAGTGCACTATAAGGGGGAGTTTGTGTGGTCAAGAATCTAACCATCCGCTAAAAGTAGGTGTAGCTGGACTTGTCCAAGTGGGGACTCAACAAATATTGTCTCAAATATCCATAGGGTTGTACATGTTCTTGAAATCAAAACACTTTGCTTGATTGAAAACATTGGAAGAACAAACATTTAACATGAGCATCAAATTTCAAACCCTTTAGGAGAAGCAAATATCCTTGAATGAATTTGCATGTATTTGCTTGCCCTTAGGATTCATATCCTTAGAGGTTTCTAGGCATTTGAATTTCATCTCAAATTTCTCCTACTAAAGTAAACATTAGGTAACTCTTGCTTTTATTTCCTCAATTTCCACATGATACACTTTGTGGGATGAGAAGAAATTTAAACATTAGACATCTAGTTTCAAAACCTAATCAAAAAGTGTTTGTGGTCATTAAGCAAAGACTAAGAACAATTGAATCCCACAATGTTTCTCAAATTATTTCATGCAAGATCAAAATCCAGAGACCAAAGTTAAAAGCTCTTAGTCCAAAAGATCATCAAAAGCGTCTCTCAATGCTATACAAATTTAGATGAAGACTACTTTTTAACTTTTACAGGAGAGAGCTTCAAGAAATAATCCAAATTTGTATGAATTCTTTTGTCAACAAAATCCAAATCTTTTTCGAGAATTTGAACACCTTGTCTAGAGAAAAGCATGTTCTTCAAAACCAAGGTCTTGTAAGCAAGTGTATTTTTAGGTAAACATAGGATCAAAATCAAACCTTCATTCATCTTTCAAACATCAAACCAAAATCATCTCACCATCAACTCTTGAAGATCTTGGAAAAAATCCTCCATGTTAAACTTTGGGCAAATCATTTGAAGCAAATTCAAATCATCTTGTTTGATTAGATGTGTGTAGATACATCCTTCTCCACATATCTAATCAAATTATCAAACCTTGTGGACAAGTCTATCCCTTGATAACATATAACATCTTGGAATTTAGGAGTTCATTATCCAAAATCAAAATCCAATAAAAAATCATCTTGTTGGTTAGGTGTGTTTAGATGAATCCTTCTTCTCAAACTTAGTCAAATTAGCATCTTGAGGAAAAAAATACTTTAGGACAATATCTAACCTCTTAGAGTTTATGAGTTCACTATCCAAATCCAAATCAAATCAAATCTAATCCCAAATCAAAATCAAACATCAAATCCAAGTCCTAAATTTTAACATCTACTTCAAATATTTCTCAAGAGTTCTAATCATCCAAATCATCCACCTTTCACGTATTTCACCAACATACCTTTGATCCTTAAATCATCCTAAATTTTCTCTTTTGTACCTAAAGTTAGGTCATTCCAAAGAATTAGAGATTCATCTCCCACATTCTTGAAAATTGATCCCTATTTTATGGTGCAAACTAGATCGCAACACAACAGGAACATGGAAGCCAACAAAGAAACATCTACTTTGAGCGACTTGATTCAAACCGCTCCTGAAATGAATCCCATTGGGTCTGGTAGTCTCACAATTAACCTTCCTCCATTTTCGCAAGACCATCAAGAGGAAGGTGTCCAAGTAGAGGATATCACCAATAATTCCTTCGGAATGACACAAGATGAGATCACTGATATGGTCCAAAATCTTGAAAATCATAGAATCACTAACATCATGATGAGACTCAATCCCTCACTATACATGCTTGAATTAGAAAAACAAGGGGCTAAACTCCCTTTCAATTTCAATGTGATTACCATTGTGGAACCACCTTTTGGGGTCATGCCTCCAATTTCATCTATGCCCCCAATCTCATCTACACCTCAATTCCAAAGCATCACTCAACCCATCCCCCAAATTACATCATCCATTGCTCCAACTCAACCCATCATTAACAAAGGGAGCGCATTTCTTAATACATTACAAACACATCCCCTTGTGAATAATCAAGATTTGGATGCAGACACCATCTTGGGGCAATCCATCCTACAAAATCCATCACATCCATATGTCACCCTCACCTTTCAACATCCTAATGACCCATCATCATCATTTCACACAACAACTCAAACTTCTCTCTCCATAACCTTGCAAGGAGAAGGAGACTTATTTGGACTAGGGGGCATCTTTGATTCTACATATTCATCATTCCCCCAAGGGAGTATGCCACTCACTTTTCCTCCACTTCCCCCCTTTCCATCAATATCCACATCACCTCTCACTTTAGGAATTCCCCCTTTACCAAATGTCAATCAAAAAAATCAAATCAACCCTTCGATCATTAATCAAAATATCATACAGAATCCTCACATCTTGTCATCGACATCGCAACAACAAATGGAAACCATCTCGATAATGCAAGCCACCACCATCACATCATCAACCATCCCCCAAATATCTCAAAACATGGTCTCTTAAGGACCAAGCATATCAATCACACCATCCACCACCCAAATCCCAATCATCAATACGACGATACCTCTCACCACAACACCAAACACTATACCAAATCCACTGCCGCCACCTCCACCACCAAACACAAATACATCAAGCCAATATAGCATTTCATTACAAGTTGTTCAACAAGCGTCCTATCAAAAGGAACTTTAGCAAATCAAAAACTGACAAGCTGCACAACTAGCCGCTCAACAAGCGCAAACACTATTAGCTTCACAACAAGTCACTCAAGCCACCCAAGTAGCACAAGCCGCTCTAGCCACACAACAAGTGCAACAAGCACAACAAGTGTAGAAAGTTGCTCAAGCCCAAGCCCTATTACAACAACAACAAGCTGCCCAAAAAGTCCAAGCCCAAGCACAGGCACAAGCGTAAGCTTGAGCCTAGTACCAAGCTCAACAAGTGCAGGCACAAGCACAAGCACAGTACCTCACGCAACAATAAGCAGCTCAACACCAAGCATACCAACAAGCACTGAAACAATACCAAGAGCAACAAGAAGTAGCACAACTAGCAGCCCAACAACAAGCATTATTAGTGCAACAACAGTAACAATCTCAGCAATAGGCACTATTAGTGCAACAACAACAGGATCAACAACAAGTGTTGTTGATATAGCAGCAAGTACAAGCATACTTGGTGCAGTAGAATGAGCAAACACCATCCATCAACATACCAACCAATCCACCCATCTCTCTGTGCCGCCAAAAATTGGACCCGCTACTTGACATGAGATTAAATGGACTTAATGAGGCCCTAATCTAGTGTCGTGAGGCATTTTATGTGTCCACACTAGGTCTTGGACCCTAGCAAATCAAACAACATGCTTTTAATGACGTCTTGTAAAGGTGTTGTAAAGTCTTGTAAAGGACTTTCACACTTTTCTAGACTTAATTAACTTACTTCTCCCTAATTCAACATTATAAAACATATTTAATTACATTATTACATCAATCTAGAAGGATCTTAATATAAATTTAATGACAAACTGGTGTTGTAATGTGTTTTACACATTCACATTAGTTCTTGTGCATTTCTAGTCTATGTGGACCTAATCTTAGTGTTGTAAAGTGCATTTAATTACACTTTCACATTGATTTATATGTCCCAAGCCCTATTTAGAATTTACATAATCACTAATATGTCCTATTTTACCCATATTGTGCATCTCGAGGCTTTAATTGATCAAACACTCGACAAGATAGCATTTTAAACCTTATTTCCTATCTCCTTAGCTTCATAGGTGTTAGAATGGCCCCTATGGGACCCATTTTCCATGCTTAGTGAATGAGTCCCATCTAGGTGGGACCCATTCGCCATGTGTGGTGAATGAGTCCTATCTGGCCCCCATTTTGACCCTTGAGTGAGAAAAAGTGAAATTTAAAGTTTATTTTCACTATATGTCAGCCTGTGATGTAGTATAATCAGGCACTAAGGCACAATTGACTATAAATAAGTTTTTTTATCCTCATTTTACATCTAAAAATTCAATTCATATCCATTATTCATTATTCATCCATCTTTCGCTCCAAGTCAAGCAACTTAGGGTTTCTCCAATAGAAGTCTTCAAGTTAGCATTCTAAAGCTTTCAAGGGCTGATTCTACATGTATTACTGTAGAAATCCAAGATCAATCCTCATTTCAAGGTAATTCATCTCCATTACTACATGCTTCATTCACTTATTTCATCATTTTGGTTTAATTACCTAAATGAGGTTTGACCAAGGCAAACCCCCATTCCCTGACAATCAACAATTTCTCTTCTTGTGTTGTTTGTATGTAGATTTAGGTCCTTTGGAAGCTTGAGAATCATTTAAGATAGAATTTCAAAGTCATCCAACTCTTCTTCCCTTCATTCAAGTCAAATCATCAAGAAAAAGTCAGTTTCAGACCCAAATTTGATAATTTCAAAAGTGAGGACCTATAGGAGGCAGAAGTATAGATCTAACTCCACAAAATCTTCCTCTGATTTTCTAGATTTCTATAGGTTGACTAATTCACCACCCATGGAAAATGAGTCCCACCTATAGGCCTAAAACAGGTTTTTCCATATTTCAACTCCTGACAGTCAGAAACGGGTTTTTGGAAGACTTTAGCAGAAGCAGGATTGATTCACCATGCTTGGGAAATGAGTCCTAGTGGCCATTAACAGAAGTTTCAAAGACATTCCAGAACCTTCTAGTGACTTCATTATGCTTCTAGGTGCACTCTATTCAATCTCACTAAATTTTTTTTCCATTTACCTAAGTTTCTAGTTCATTGTTGCAATTCACAATGTGTTTTCAAAAAATTCATAATTCTTAGATTTTGCATGCATGTTTGATCAATTTCATAGTTTAGAAAAACTTAGATCACTCCATTTTCATCACATCACATTGTACACATCCGTATTTGAATGTGCATAAGTATTTTAGGAGCCCAAATATCTCTCTTTCTAGGTGGAAAACCTTAGGAAGAGAGCCAAGCATTTAGGTTCCCAAAATATATGTCACACCCTCCAAAAAGTGAACCATCACAAAACACCTTCATCCCACCCCCTAATCTAAAAAGTTATGTAGCAACACAGATCAAGTTACTCTCACAACAAGTACTTGGTCTTCAATCAGGGAGAACCATAGAGACACCCAACAACTTGTGTCCTTATTCGTTTGGCAGGAGCCTTGTAATGAAACCGTTCCCAAATGGATTTGAGATCCCCAAATTTGATAAATACCATGGGACGGGAAACCCTAAAGATCACATTAGGGAATTCCAAGTTCATTGCATGGAAGTTGCATATGACAATAACTATCTGATGTGGTTATTTCCTAGAAGTTTGGTTGGCCATGCCATGGAGTGGTTCTCTCGCCTTCCTCCTAACATCAAGAAGTTCCAAGAGATAGTGGATGCATTCATAAAAAAATACACATTTAATATCGGTATAGATGTCAGTCTCGAGGAACTATCAACTCTTAAACAAGGAAAGAACGAATCATTTGCTTCCTTCCTACAACGATGGTGATCCAAGGACAATAGGAGAAAATGGGCCATGCCAGAATAACAAGTTTGCACAGTCATCTCCAACCTCAATGGAGCCTTAGAATTCCATCTCAAGGTGTAAGGGATCACCACATACGATCAATTGATCCCTAAGGTGCTTAACATTGAATGAGCCCTTATTTCACAAGGAGGGACACCCACGTATCTAGAACAACAAAACCAATGCCCATCCAATAGCTAGCTATAACGAGAAACCTGGCACATGGGAAAGAAACAAAAATGTCACAAACGATGGCATGGTTGATGCTAAGGTCATGATCAGTTCTCCAAGGAAAAACAACCAAACCTACCAACAACTTCAAAACAATGATCGAAACAACACCCAAACCAACATAGTATCACAACACCAACCAACCAACAATCAGGTTAATAACCTAAATAATCAAGGGGGACCACCCCTGCAAAAAAAAAATCCCACCAAGCGGAAGTGCACGGCCCTTGGAGAACCACTCGAGGTCATCATGAAGAAATTGATAAATGAAAACCTCATCAAGGCTCCCACCTATGAGAAATACCAGGAACCAGAAGTGAAAACACCCTGGTATAACGAAAACCATCTCTGTGACTTTCACAAAAACCAAAGGGAACACTAGTAATAGTTGCATGAGGTTAAAAATCCTAATCTAGGACCTCATTGATCAAAAAATCATAAATGTGGAGCAACCAGCTAGAAACTAGAATCTCAAAATATACATGAATCTGATGCCCAATCATAACAATAAAGGGAACAATAACAATGATAAGGGGAAGGGAACATTCAAAAGTGTCAATCATGTATATGACCATGTCGTCACATCCCTGGATGAGTATTGCTTTGTTATCACCATCAAAGGAGCCCACGTTGATTGTTGAGTCACCACAAGAGGCAGAAAAATTACCATCGTAGGGTCATCTCAGCCTCCCAGAGCACCCACTTCCAATGCAAGATCTGTTCCCAGTGGTTACAATGTCCTTGATCAACTAAAAAGAACTCCAACTCAGATCTCCATCATGGAGTTACTGAAGATATCATCAACCCATAAAAATATCCTTGAAGAATCATTAGCCTCATCCATTGTCTTTGCGGATCTTGACACCAAACAATTCCAAGCTATGGTCAGAAATATTATTACCCCAAACCTTCTTACATTCTTCGATCAAGAATTTCCCACCCAACCATCTCACAATCGCACAGTCCATCTAGAGCTCCTAGTATATAAGAACAAAGTCAAGAGGGTTTTGGTGGACGGAGGTGCAGGTTTAAACATTTGTTCCCTCAAGCTAATAAAGAATCTAGGAATCTTAGAGGATTCCATTGAAAAATAAAAAGGCATCACAATCATGGTGTATGATGATCAAGAGAGAGTGTCTTAGGGCACTATCCAACTCCCTGTTCAAGTAGGACCAACGATTATGGAAACTACCTGTCAGGTCCTTGACCTTGATTTTCCTTACAACATTCTCCTGGGGCGTCCATGGATCCATGCGATGCAAGCAGTGGCATCAACCTTCCACCAATGTGTCAAATTCACATACCAAGTCCAAGAGGTCACTATCCACGGGGATCTTGAACCTTTTTCTTACTGCAAGATCCTAGAAGCCAAATATTACAATATCCCCCAAGTGCCAAAGAATGATGAAGGCCCATTAGCCCCATACATTGACCCATCCACTCTTGCCTCCAATTCTATGACAGAGACACTTGCCATCCCCACCATCTTTGACATCAAGGTTATTATCTAGGATAATGGGTGTGGACACTATACAATCCCAAAGAATTCCTTCATGGTAGGATAGTTACCACAATCTCCTAGGTCATAGGGATGACCACAATCAAAGGATGCTTCATCATCCCAAACATTCACAGCAGGCTCTTCGAACTTCTAAAGTTGGGGAGATCTAGGCTAAGAGATAATAGAAGAGGACTCATCCCATCTCCTATACCAAGATAATAGACCAACAACTAATCTACCTATGGATGATAGCAGTAAGGGTTTACAAATGATGCTCACCATGGGTTATGACAAAAAAAAAAGATTTTCCAAAATGACAACGGGCTTCTAATACATATTATTCCTAAGACACAACTAAAAAATATTGGCCTCGGATTTACCCCTCTGAGTATAACCATGCGTGGCTGAAATCCCCTGGTTAAAAAGGTCAAAACTCCTCAAAAAATGGTAGTCATCCTTCAATTTCCTATATCCACTGACTTGCCCTTAGATAACTTCACATTCGACATAACGGATGTCTACAATAGTAGTGATGAGGAAGATTCCATAACTGATTTACCTAGGCTCTTCAAGAATTCATCTATCCTCATGCTTAGTGTTGTGTCTTTTGAGACAAATAATCATCAAAACCATGAAATCCGTTTAGTCTACCCACAACTCATCAATTATGACCAACAAGGACCACCAATTCTAGACACATTAGAAAATGATCAGGCGCTCTTAGAATTCATGGGACTGTGAGATAATATTCTATGTGGGGATCATAAAGGAAGATTCATCATTGAGCTAGACACACATGCATACTATGGGGAAATGATTGAATCCCTTAGTCACAAAAGTGAAAAACTGAGAATAATCTCTAGGTCCTTGAGTGAAAACCACACTGTGGCACTCTCTGACCCAAAATAGTAAAAATAAAGGACACATCCAACGGTGAAAACCTCTCTAAGGCACCCAAGGATGGGGGATTCAATCTTCCTCTTAGAGCTCTCCATCAGGAAAAATCAACGGTCCTAGCCGAAAAATGCAATCCAATTAACTTGGGAATAGAAGAAACCCTGCACATAACATTCTATGCTAAGTCATTACTATCAAAGGAACAAGAGCTCCTAGCAGCCTTCTTAAGAGAGAGATAGGTCAACTTTGCATGGAGCTATGTTGATAGGCTCGGGCTCGATCCAAAGATTGTGGTCCATCATCTAGCAGTCTACTCTGAAGCAAAGCTCGTTAGACAAAAACTCAAGAAAATGCATCCTTAGATTTCTTTGTTAGTCAAGATGGAATTAAAGAAGCTACTTGATGCAGGATTTATATAACCAATCGACTACCCAAAGTGGGTGTCAAATCTGGTTCCTATTTCAAAACTTGATGGGGGCATCTGAATCTACACAGACTTCAGAGACCTAAACAAAGTGTGTCTAAAATATGATTTCCCATTGCCTAACAATGACATGATAGTGGACATGACAACATGACATGAAATGCTTTCTCTTATGGACAGTTTCTTTGGGTACAACCAAATAATGATTTCCAAAGAAGACCAACACAAAACAGCCTTCACTTGTCCATGGGGGACCTATTGCTAGAACATGATACCATTCAACCTAAAGAATGTTGGATCCACCTACCAAAGAGCCATGATGTTAATCTTTCATGACATGATGGACAAAACTATTGAAGATTACGTTGATGACATACTAGCAAAATCTAAAAAAAGGAGAGATCACATATCAACCTTGAGCGCTATTTTTTATAGGCTAGAGGAATACAAGGTTTGCTTAAATCCAAAGGATTTTCTTCATCATATAATTAGGAAAGCTACTAGGGTACATAGTGTCAATGAGGGGTATTGAAATAGATCCTTCCAAGGTAAAAATAATCCTTGATATGGAGGCACCTAAAACATTAAAACAGTTGAGAGGCCTCCAAGGAAAGCTTCAATCTATCCACAGATTCATAGCACAACTGGCAGACAAGGAAAACCTATATTATCACCTACTTCACAAGGGAGTAGCACACAAATGGGATGACAAGTGCAAGGAAGCCTTCAACAAAATCAAAGAATATCTGCTCACACCTCCAGTCCTCATGCCACCGATCCCAAGAAAGCCACTAATCCTCCACGTGTTAGCAACAACAGCATCCCTCGGTGCTCTTCTAGCTTAGCACGATGAAAATGGGATAGAAAGGGCCATCTATTACATTAGCTGCACAATGGTCAGGCATGAGTTAAACTACTCATTCATCGAAAAAGCATGTCTAGCAGTAGTGTTTTCTTCACAAAAATTTAGACACTACATGTTGGCACACAAAATCAAACTCATCACCAAAATTGACCCCCTCAAGTACCTACTGTCAAAGGAAATTCTCATAGGAAGGATGGACAAGTGGTTCATGATTCTATCTGAATACATGGAACAAAAAGAAATCAAAGGCTAGGTGATCGCAAATCAGCTTGCAAAAGCACCCATGTATTCAGAGAATTCATCTTCAATCTCAGATAGCCGACCACTGGAAACTCTACTTTGATGGTTCCTACACGCAGCATGGATTAGGAGTTGGTGTCTTCTTCATCACCCCACAGGGGGACTGTATACCTAGATCCTACAAATTGGCATTTCCTGGCACTAATAATATTACAGAATATGAGGCATTAACCATAGGTCTTAGAATAGTAGTACAATGGCACATCATGGCCCTCAGAGTATATGGAAACTCCTAGCTGATAATAAATCAAGTGAATGATGAGTACCAAACAAAGGATGATAAACTGACTCCATACAAAAATTTGGTAGAGAGCCTCAAAGAATCATTCATTGATATCACATTTGAGCAAGTTCCCAGAGCCAACAACAGAGTAGAAAATGCCATGGCGACAATTGGATCCCCACTGGACATCCCTCACAATGTCCCGAGACATGAATTCTTCGTAGAGTAGCTTCTCATACCCACATTCCAGGTACCAAAGTCAGAATTTTTGTGCGAAATTGTTGGTCCTAGTGATCCCTGGTACCATGACATTTATACCTACCTATGATAAGTGTCCTACCTACTGACTTACCCTCAAGCCTAAAAAGAAACTTTGTCAAGAAAGTGTCCTGGTTTGTCATCCTAGGAAATACCCTTTACCGTAGGAGCATAGAAGGAACCCTACTACGTTGTTTAAATGTTGAGGAGGCATTGACCGCTTTAACTAAGGTGCATAATGGTATTTGTGGTTCACACTCGAGCAGAATCACCTTGGCCAAGAAATTGTTGAGGATGGGATATTATTGGCCTACAATGGAAAGAGAAGCACATGACTGTGTCAAAAGGTGCCTACAATGTCAACAACATGGGGACCTCATCCATGCTCTAGCTCAAGAGCTCAATCCCATTGTCACACTATGGCCCTTTTCGTAGTGGGGACTCGATCTCATTAGAAAAATAACCCCCACCTCATCTAATGGCCACAAGTTTATCATAACCACCATTGAGTACTTTACCAAGTGGGTGGAAGCCATCCCCATGACATACATCATTGGAAAGTAGATACCAAAGTTCATCCTGAACTACTTAATATGCCAATACGGTGTTCCCCAAGCTATTATCTCAGATAATGGGTCACCTTTCAAGAATCGGGATGTTTGTGATCTGTGTGAAAAATTCAAAATCCAATATCACTTTTCCACTTCGTATTATCCCCAAGGCAATGGACAAGAAGAAGCTACCAATAAAACCATTCAAAAAATCCTCAAAAAGATAGTCAATGATGTAGGTCATGACTGGAATCTACAACTATATACTACCCTCTAGGCCTATCGAACCAGTATCCGCACACCAATAGGTGCCACCCCCTTCTCCATGGTCTATGGATTAGAGGTCATATTACCCATTGAGATCGAGCTCCTGTCACTAAGAATATCACTACAAAACCTCATCACGAATGAAGAATACCGAGTATCAAGACTGAATGAGTTGGAGCTGCTGGATGAGTGATGTATAGGAGCATTGAACCACCTGCAGGTATATCGAAACCAACTCAAGCAAAGTTATAACAAGAAGATCAAAAGTAGGATTTTCCAAGTTAGAGAACTGGTGCTAAAAGAGAATCAGAAGAACGTCCCTAATCCAGATAGCAAAGGCAAGTTTGAACCCAACTAGTTGGGACCATTCATCATCACAGCAAGCTACAAGTCAGGGGCATATTAGTTATCAACACCTAAAGGCGAGCCTCTGTAGGAGCCCATCAACAACTCCCATCTCAAAAAGTTTTATGCATAAATCCTTCAAGGTATAGAACCAAAAATACAAAAAGAAAATCAGAAAATGTCCTAAAAAAATAGTCACCCTTATGAAAACCTGGCAAATAGGGGTCTTGGTGACAAACAAAAAAATTAAAAAAAATTTAAAAAATGATCAAAAACAATAAAGAAAAAAATTTTCCTCTGGTGAAAACCACTTTGGTGGTGCTTTGGGCAAGTACCTTGGTGAGAACCTGGCAAACAGGCACCTTGTTTAAATAAGCACTTTCCATCCACCAAGATCTTCACAGCTTTTTCTACATCATCCATTCATTTTTTATGCTTCCATCATCCATCACATTCCATATCTCCATCCATCACCCATCCATGTCCGCATCATAGCTTGGTCTTGTGTTTGTGTCATGATCCCTCCTAGTACTACTCGGTCCATTCTCAAGGTTAGTTTGTCTTGCCTCTATCGGAGTAGTCTATTGTTTCAAGCTTGGGGCATGTTCTCATTGGATTAGATTCATGTATATTCTTGAAGTCCCTAAAATCATAAAATCCAAAAATATCAAAAAAGTCAAAAAAATCCAAAACCATTCATAACACCAAGAAAATCCAAAAACATTTGAAACATATCAAAACCCAAAAACAAGTCAAAAAGTCAATCAAAAAGTTAGTCAAAAATTCAAAAATAGAGTCATCTTGTCAAACTATAGGTCTCTGAGCCTTGAACGTAGGAAAGGTTGATCTTTGATCATCCCCCGAGACACTTAGGTCAGTTCTTTAGGAGTCCATCATAATAAACTAACAATCCATTTGTTCATATCTCATCAAATAATTTAGTTTGTGTCAGTCGAACTACATGGTCTCTGCGTGTATAATGTAGGCAAGGATAATCTGTTGATTATCCCCCGAGGCCGCTAGGATAGGTCCTTAGGTTAGTCTCTTGGTCAAAATCTCAGAAAATGCCAAAACATTTGAAAAATCTCAAAAATACCAAAAATAGCCTCAAAACATTTTAAAAACATCAAAAACATCCAAATATTTAAAAAATCCATTTGTCTCATCTCGCTTTCACCCACAATAAACATCACTCACAATCAATCAATCATCATCCCCAACCTTTGGTGAAATAGTCAGAAACAAGTTTAGCAGTTCAAAAGTGAAAACTCAAAACGTAAAATTCTAAGGTTTAGGTTAGTACGTAAACAAGTTGGTCAACTCTTTGTGTCAATAGCCTATCATCCAATCAGTCCCAAATCAATCATCTGATAACATCATGTCCAAGGATGTATCCTTCCTACAATGGGCATTATTTATAAGAACACTTTGGATAAACGAAACAACGTGTCGCCATCCACTAACATGTCCTACGATGTATCCTTCCTACAACGGGCATTATCTATTGGAAATTATTTTGGTTCTTATCCTTAAAAACACATTTCCTTTTGGTTAGAGGTATGAAGAACATTAGCTTGTTTGTTTACTTTATCTTTGTCCTTTTGACTTATCTTATTGCGCTCATTTCGATGACCTCTCGATGATGTCCCAAACGATAGGATTTAGAGAGAAAGAAATGGGGCAATGGTCATTATATTTTATTTGTTGTGCTTGTTGGATATTCTTGTAATATAAAATTAGTCATGCGTGATTTGTTTGGTTTGTAGGAAGGGTGTTTTAGGTTTCTTGTTGACCACATAGGAAGGCTTGCTTTTCTATGTTTTGGTCTGAGATATTTGAAATATTTGAACTATATTCTAAATAAGGTTTTGTATGTTAGGTGTGAATAGGAGTACTCCTATCTGAGTGTCGAGTCAAATTCCATCACACTAGGTGCAATGCCATCCTGGTTTTTTATACCTTGATGCATCGTGCTTATGTGTGTTATCAAACATAAGGTAAGTGGCCCTTTTAAAATCCCAATTCCTGATAAGCAAATCAACCATTTCTCATCATCATCTCTAATAAAGTTGACTTGTTGAATCCTCTTGTCATCATCTCATTTCTTCTTTTTTCTTTTCCATGCTAACATCATGTCATGATCAGGTAATTATCATCACTAGTGCATCCATCTGCCACTCGCAAACCATTAGTATGCTACATATCATTCACATGCATTGCATTTTCATCATCACATAATATAGATCTGTTAGTCTAAGCATCTCATAAACCATAAATTTCCATAAAACATCCATTGCATAACCATATAGGCATCATTCATCTCATCCATCTCATTTGTATCATCATCATAACCATCCATACATCCATCTTGAACCTCTTTATTGTGAGCTCGACCCTCAAATCAAATCTTTTCACTCGATCTCTTGAGGGGGAAATGTACCAATATACTTCTTTCCACTGGGGCATCCGAAAAAATTAAATTTTTTTTTGAATTTTGATCATGGTAAGTTTATTCTTTGAACCAACGCAGCAAGTACATTTCTTCAAAGAGAGGCAAAATGTAGACATGCAAAATTGGAATCATGCATTTAATTAAGTCATATTTTCCCATTCATTAAATAAATCAAGTTTATTTGATTAATCTATAAAGTCCTCCATTTAAATTAAATAAATTCATCTTTAACACTAACATCATCCCCTTTAGCTAAATAAATCAAAATATTTATTTAACTAAGTCTAAATCATTTTCCATCTCCTTTTGATTTATTTTAATCCATAAATCTAAATCAAATGGGTCAAATCACCTAACCTCCTCTTATTTAATCAAATCATGATTAAATCTAATTTTAATCCATGTCACATCCTCTATCTTTTCCCACTTGCACAAATAAATCAATTTAGTTAATTTATCAAATCTTCATTTTCTCTCAACAAGGCATAAAAGTGGAATATTTCTCCATTTCAAATCTCCCTCCAAATGGGATGAGTCCTTCCAACAAAGCATTTATTTCATCTTACAATTCATTTTTCCTTGATCCAAGTGGCCATAACTCCATTTGACTCTCCCTCCACCTTGTCATTTCACTAATTTCAAATTTCAACTAATTACATTTATGGGCACATTCATCAAAATGTGCACATCCTTGGCCCATTTACATGGTGACAAGTGGTGTCTTCCTATTGGTTGGGTTTTTATCCCACATTCATCCCTTTTGCCTCTTCTCTCATCAAATTCTTCTATAAATAGAGAGGTTATCCTTCATTTTTATCATCCACAACTTAGAGCAAAGTTACTCTCTTCACATTGAGAGCTAATTTTGTCCACTTCATAGCATAGAATCTTCAAGGAATTTTATCATTGAGCTTGTCAAGGGTTGGGGAAGGGCCACTTTTCATATCAAAGTGGCACCAATCCAATATGGGATAGGTATACTTCATGTTTTTATATGCTTTAGTTATCTTGTTATTTGATTGCATTTTGAAGCATGTTGAAATATATCATATAGATATTGAATGTTTGCTTTGTTTAAAATAATAATCATGCTAATATGTGTGTTAGAGTTTAAGCCATTTGCATATTTTGACATCCACAAAATCCATATATTGGAATTATATTATCATATTATATATGTAGGAATGAGTGTTTGAGTGTATTACTATAAACTATGAAAGGTCAAGCTTATATAGATATATTTTGATTTATGAAGGAGTTTGTGAAAGTATAATTTATGAATTAGTTTGAATTATTATAGTTGAAATGTTTTAGTAATAGAAAATAGGTTATTCTTAGGGTTAGGATAATCTAGTGAAGGGGATAGCCTATGCATAGAATATGTGTGGTCATTACAAATTTAGCTAGGAAAGTGTGTGAATAGGATGACTAGATCACTCAAAATAATTGAGTGATGAATTCTTTGGCCAAAGTAGTGTAAGTTGCCACTATTTACATTGTTAATTCACTATGATTCAGTTATGCATTCTAGTCTGGGATTGTCATACACATGGGTTATAGCCATGTTGTATGGGAAAGTTCTAGTTTGTAGGACACAAAACCAAGCTTAGAAAAGGCTAGTATTATGGGGTTACCAAACCAATCTCTTTGTCAAAGGGTAGGGCCATCTTCCATTTGGTAGATGTGTGGGGGACTAAAGTAAGTTTGAGGTTGGAGGAAAAGCACTTGAGTAATGCTTCTCCTCATTAGACGATGACCAATATTTGAAGGGGGGTTACCTAGACCATATCTATTTCTACTACCAAAAGCTCAAAAGAGCTATGCATGTAATCTTGTATCCATTTATACGAAAGATTGTAAACATGAATGTAAAACTTGAGATTATTCTATATAAAATCATTACTTTGGAAATATTGTGAAATTATGATGAAATGCAATGGAAGTTTGGAATAATGTTTATTTCAAATGTGAATGGTATATTTGTTTTAGAAAATAAACTTTTAAATGCTATGTGATGGCATCATGGTTTAATCACCTGTGGGTAAAAACTTACAATTTTTTTTTAGTTGAACATTGGGAATGTTATATTTTTTCCAACTTACATGTGTTAAGCATATCACTCACATTAATACTAAGCTAGGATCAAACTCAATGAAATTTAGAGTTTCATTACTTATTACTTATAGCCCCCTCTTCACATGGACAAATTTGATTCATAAATTATGTGTGTGTGTGCACGCATGTGTGTGTACATATATCTATATATACATATACATATTTTTATGTAGGTATATACATTATACACACATGTATTTATATATACACACCTATATAACATCTTTTTTAAAGATGTTATAATTGTCAATATTTTAATTTGTTCAAAATAAAGTTGAATTCTTCTTATAATGAATATTAGTTTTAGAAATCTAAGATTAGAAGATCAAGTTTTACACTTGCTTTAATAAGCAAATTAAAGTTAATGGAAACTTTATTTTTTTGGTAGGTGTTCCCTTACCCTTAAGTCCTTAATTAAAAATAAAAAGAACAACTTGGTATTAATAAAAATATTGGTTATCTAGTTGAAATATAGATATTTTAATTCAAATTAATATTCAAATATTTATGAATATGAATAATTTGAGTTAGAATGTGTAATAGTCCAAACTACCAATTTTATAAGATGATGGAATAAAAAAACTGGTCATCAATAGTTTTATCTCTTTTTGTATTTCAAATTAAAAATGGATAATTTAAATCGATATACCCTTTATTATTTATGATTTTAATTTTTAATGTCATGTAATAACATGTTATATAGACAATATAACTCATTGTGAAGCCAATTATAAGTAACTCATTTTAATTACTTTCAATTAGAATTTTATACTATATTCTAAGATAGATCCTACATTTTAGGATAAATTTCTCACTGAAATGATTTGAATCAACCTTCTAATGATATGTTATATATCATCTTTTTATTCATGTGGGTGTTAAATTCTATTTGATATTACAACCATCCTTACTCTCTTATATCAACCCCCTAGCCTTTTTTTCTCATGATAAAAAAGAGTAAAACAAATAAAATAGAACTCACATTAGGTTCAGGGATAATTAAGTTTGAAATAATTACTTTCACCACATCAAGGTGACACTCTAGACCAATGAGTTATATCGCTTCCCTATCCTCATCGAGAAGGAAATTTGTAAGAACTTCCCAAAAGATTAAGAAATTCATCAACACAGTACCATTATTCTCTAGGAGTTGTATCTTTTTTTCATACTCTTTTAAAACCTTGTTAGAAAAAGAAAAAATAAGGAATCATTTTTATTATTATTTTAGTTTAAATACATTGACATTTTATTTAAATAAAATTTATAACGAAATTACATAACCTAGTAGGCAAAGAGTTTTTATTATCTACATATAATTATTATATTTAGATTGATATAATATAATTAAATAATCTTCATGTTGGAACTGTTGAATTTAAATAAGTTGAACCATCCAACTCTATCATGGTACAATATTTTTCTTATTTAATTATCACTTTTCTCCCGATTCAAGTAAACAAGACAACTAATACTAACAATTCAATCAAAAAGAAAAAATAATCCAACAAAATGGAATAGTAAATAATTAACTAAAAAGCAATTGTTTTCTCATAGACTTTCTTATTTTGTATTGTTGATTGGTAGCACAACTTCTTGGAACATATATTCTAAAGATACCATTTTAGCACATGTCATCATGTTGGTGTGAGCAAGGTACACTAACTACCTATTTAGACTTTAGAACCTATTCACACCTTGTGTATTAAGCTTAATTATAGGTTTTTTGTGTCTCATTTTATAGGATTAAGACACTTATCATAATCTTAGTTTGTTCTATGGTTTCATCTAGGTTTTTATCCATGCCTAGAAAGTAAGGTCATCTTATTGTATTTTAACATGTACTATTGTCATTGTTCTCTGACAATATATCAATTATTTGATTGCATCTCTCTTGTGAATTTTTTTTAAATTTTTTGTTAGATATTATATCTATGAGTTCTTCCATAACTCCAACATGGTATCAAAGCTTTAAATCAATAAAAAAATCTATTTTTTAATTTTTTTGCTAAGAACTTTTATAAGGGGCCTCTTGGAAAAAAATGGACCTCATGATTATGTTTAGAAGGCCTAAAAATATATAAATTCACATAAGGCACGACAGGGTTTGGATCTAAGTTTTAAAGTTTTTTGGGATTTATAGAAATTCAGGCAAAAAATTTGATACCACCATATATAGATCGATATAATTTTGTACAACCATACGATCATAGTACTCCACTATGCTATTTAGTTTCCATTTTCTACTTTAGTGTGAGTTAGAATTTGCACTCATCCTCTCACTAAAGTGGGGGCTAAATATAGTGTAGAAAAATGTACTCACATTTTTACACTTTGTTTGGGCCTTCTTAATTAAAATGGGCTTAATTATGCCTTACTAAGCCCTATTTTACATCTACAAGCCTAATAAATTACATTTTTTGAAGGGGAAAGCCAACAATAATTAATTCCAACACATAACACTTTAGCTTGAGCAATGTGTGTTCTAGGAATAGGGACCTAGGACCCATTCGCCCATGGGTGAATGGGTCCTTCCTAGGCCTTTAAACCTGAATTTAAATTATTCTTTTGGTGGTATTTTATTGTCTCTAAATTTAAATTTTGATGTTGGCTTGTAATGTTTAATTTTTAGGAAATAAAGGATACATACCTATAAATACATGGTTATTTCATCATTTCAAATCCTAGAAGACACCTAGAAATTCATGAGAGAATTACTTGAAGTTTACAAGAGCTAATATTGTGATCAAGGTATTGAAGAGAAAATTTATCAAGCATTATGTCAAGGTCTTAAGCATAATTCTTTTTTTGGAGCTAACATTGTGATGTAGGTTTCAAAGATCATGTCAAGCATTCAAAGCCTTAATTAAAGCATCAAGATCCACATCCATTGGAACCATTTCATGCAAGATAAATATCAATATTGCAGATTTCCAAAGGTTTATTCAAGGGTTTGGTGAGTTGCAACATAGCTTGTTCATTCATCATTCCTTTTTTACATTCATTATTTAAATTCAAGGTTTAATTACCCAAATGGGGGTTGACCAAGGAAAACTATCATTCACCAAAAACAAAAAATATTTATCTCTTGTGTTTATGATGTAGATTTTAGGTTGAAGAAGGATTGGGGATCTTTTGAAGTGCAAGATTAGAAAAGTTGTCAAAGTTGTTTTCAAGCCACAAGAACTCACCTAGATATCTGATTTCTAACTTTTCGACACTGCAACTTGGATCAAATAGAAGCTACAGAGTGACATTAAATGCTCCTAAAAGTTTGTTGAAAAACCCTGAAAAAGACCCATTCACCCATGGGCGAATGAGTCTTGGACAACATCCCAAAACTTCATTTTTGTTACTAGTAAACAGTATTCTGCCCTTCTCAGATTTGTAGAAATTTTGGTACATTTTTTTCAATATTGAGCTTTATATTATTGTTTCAAGTTTGAATTGGCATAATTAGGTCAATTTTCTATTTTTAGTTATTCTCCCAAAAGTGTTTTTCAAGCTGAAACCCCCTTCCTCAAGCATAAGGAAATCAACAAGATTCCCCATTGAGTTGATTCACCTAAGGGTTATTAGTCAATTCTTTGTGGGGATCTCATTTCATAATGAAATAAAGGGAAATTTTTCTACATTCCAAATTTGGGGAACCCGACATTTCCCCCTAAACCATATTTTTCTTCATTTCACTACTCAACAAGTGAAAGATAGAATCCTTCAATGGTGTTAGATAGAAAGTGTTTCAAATGTTCATCTGAGCCTCCCCCTTTGCACTATGAAACCTCCCAACTCATTCTTGAATGGCATCATTGAGAGAATCCAAAGGAAGCTAGTTGGATGGAAAGGGAAATTACTCAGCCAAGTTGGTAAGCTCCAGCTTCTAAATCTTCTCTTCAAAATGTCAAGGTATATTATCTACCTCTCTTTAGAATGGATACGTTTATCATAAGGAATATTGAAAAAATTCAAAAGGCCTTCCTATGGTTGGTGCAAAAAGAGAGATCTGGTGTTACTATTGTCAACTAGGAGAAGATATGCTCCCTAATGCAGTTAGGGGGGATAGGGATTAGGAGATTAAAGATGTCCAATAAGTCCTTGATGAGAAAGATGTGATGGCTCATGGTCCAAGGAAAGAAAGACTAGTTGAACATACTTAGTACTAAATATATGGGGAATGACACCCTAGTTGTTTGTTGTCCCCCCAAGATTTACCCAGTGGATCAACCTTTTGGAATAATATTCTCAAAACTAGGAATTTTCTACAGTAAGGAACTAAAAGGAAAGTGGGGGATGGGAGAGTTATCAATTTTTGGGATGAGCTGTGGGGGAATGGTCCTATGTTGTCTTCGGTGGCCCAATTATCTCTAAGAAAAGACCTCACAAGTCTTTATGGTACATCTATCTATGGATATGCCAAATAGTTTAAGGAGACTCCTAAATGGAGAAACTTTGAGCAGGATGTTCTTGATCTAAGATTAATTAGAGGTAGCAATGGGCTACCCCATTTTGAATTATTTCCTAAGTTCTTAACTACCTCTTGGGTGACTGTTGCTTGGTTGTTCAAGGTGATGTTGATGATTGGATATGGTGTGATAACCCCTCAAGGGCTTTCTTAGTTAAATCTTCCTATAAAAAACTAGAAGGAGTGATGTAGAGCAAGGTTTGGATAACTTCAACACAAATCAAACAATCTAACTTTGCAATCCTAGAACATAACTTGGTGGGTTTCCCTCACAATCCTTGAATTCCTTTAGTAGTACTTCAAATAGGGGTTTTCCAACATAACTCTCAGAGCATACCTAACATCCAAACTATGAAAACCTTTATAGATACCCTTTATTCCATTTGAAAACATATCCAATTTGCAGATGGGATTACTTTGTAATGAAGCTCTCAATTTTGGACTGTTAAAGCTCAAATTAGGCCTAATTCTTTGACTTGGCTAGGTAGTAGCAGGGTTTCTCAACTCTAGGCTTTGTATCTTCATTCCAAGGCTTAAAACATGTAATGTGAGATCTACATAACCAAATCCCAACAGCTAGAACAATTTTCAAATGGATTTTCCAAAAAACCCTAAGTCTACTTAACTCCTAAGCCAAATACATGATGATATTAAGCTAGGGCAGCAACTAAACTTGCACCCAACTCCATCCCCTGCTCAAGATGCAACATTAAGAACAAAAAATAAACTCTATCTACATCCATTCAATCGATTATGAGGCCTTTTCACTAGTGGAATGGGCCAAAAACCATTTTATTCAATCAAAACTCACCTTGTGTGAACCCTTTTCCTAGTACCTACAAAACATCATGAATAAATGAGTTAGAAAAGGAATTACAAGATAAAACAAAGATTCCCCATGAAATCCATTTGCAAACTCAAAATAGGAAAGAAATTGATGAAGAACACAATACAAAAGATAAAACTAGATTTAATCCTAATTAGAGAAGCAAACACTTGATCCCATGTGGGAATTGGTGCCAATTTGATGTGAAAATTGGCCCTTTCCCAATTCCTATGATGAAATCTTGATATGTTGAAGATGATATTGATCCACTTTTGATGAAAGATGAGAACTCCAAGCCCAATCTACAAAAACCCTAGCTAAGAATTCAAATGATGGATGAGAATGGCTAAGTATTTTAGCATGGTAACTTGCCATGTTTGTGGATGATAAAATGAGGAGAGGAGCTCTTCATTTATAGGATTTCAAGATGGATGAATGCCCAAATTTGAGCAATGTGGGACTAACATTCATCCAATGATATGGTGCCACTTGTCAAGCTATGAATGGATGATGGATGTGCAAGATTTGGGGTTTGTGCCAATAAATGCCAATATTTGAAATTCAAATTTGTTGAAATGACATGCAAGAGGGAAGGGAAAATGCAATAAATGCCACTTGGCTCAAGGAAAATGACATGTAAGAGGTTTTAAAATGCCTTGTTGGATGTACATGTTGACTTGGAATTTTTGAATTCAAATTGAGGGAATATTCCAAAAGATGCCTTGTGAGGAAAATAGAGATTTAATAAATGAATTAAATCTATTTTCATGTGCAACTTGCATTATCTAGAGGATGTGACATGAGATAAGGTTAAATTAATCAAGGGTTAATTAATTTAATAGGAGATTAGATGATGTGACTTATTTGACTTAGATTTATGGGTTTATTTAAATCAAATAATAGAGGAATATGATAAGAGGCTAATTAAATAAGGATTTTGATTTATTTAATTAAAAGGGATGGTGTTAGATTAAATCAAATAAGGTTTTAATTTATTTAATTTAATTGATAGACTTTAGAGATTTAATCAAATAAATTGATTATTTAATTAAATAGGGATAATTATATCAGATGGATTGATTTAATTAACAAGAGAAATGACTTGATTCAGATAAAGTGATTTATTTAATCAAGAGAGGATTATTGATGAATTTAATTAGATAGGGGAATTTGATTAAAGGGTTAGACCGAGGGATGATTCAAGAAGAAATGATGTTAGTAAGTCAAGATCAGATGCATGATGTCAATCAGTATATTTTACGTATCTACATTTTGCCCCTCTTTGAAGCAATGCACTTGCTACGTTGGTTCAAAGAATAAACGATCTCGATTAAAGCCAAAAAAAATTGATATTTAAAACTTGCCCCACTACTGCCTGGTGAGAGAAATATGCCAATATAATGCCCCCTCGAGAGATTGGACGAAAATTTTAATTTTTTGGGTGATCTCGCGAAAAAAAGTGACAAAGTACCCGACAAGGTCCGAAAAGGGTCCGGGAGGCTAAAAATATGTCTAAACGCAATAAAACGATGAAAAACAAGCCTCAAATGGACAAAAACAGGTTTGGGGGTCCAAAACACTAGCAGGACAGCCATTTAGGGTTAAAAAACCCTAATTTTTAGGCTTAAAGGGGGCCCGAGGGGTCACTTTCAAGTCATTTTCACACACCTCTGCTAGCAAACCTTGAGATTCGAACTCTGACCCTCTGACGATATGGCGCAACGACAGCTTCCTCTACACATTTTGGACCGAGTTCGGACCTACCAGCGGCCACTTGGCATCGGGGCACCGGTATGTGATCCCTACCGAAGCTTATTTTTTTCATTTTACGCATTTATTAGCCCCTTAAAGTTGAGCTCGCCTCCAGCGGCACTATTATAGCGTCGCTCGGCATTTGAAATGCACCGCTAATTACCTTTTTGCACCGCAGCAGCGCTGTTTAGCACTGCAGCAGTGTAGTTTGGAGTTTAGAAACTCCGCCGCTAGGCTCGGGCTCGGCGAGCCGGTTTGGGAAAGGTGTGCCGTAGCGGCGCCCTTTTCATGAAAATTGCGATGCTAGGGCTAAAGTGTGCCGCAATGGCGCTTTTTAGCTAAATTTAGGGTCCAACATCAGAGTTTGAGGAAACTCAAACTGCGACGCCATCACAAACTGTGCCACTGGAAGCGAGCTTGGAGCGTTAGGCTAGGATTTTTCCAAAAAATTTAACATGCTAACTTTCCTTGATGCAGGACGGGCCTAGGGAGCTTTACTCTCGGGAGCACCAGTCGCGAGATTTGGTGAGCTTCCTACAGGACTTGAGCGACCGAGACCAGAACCGACTCGGAGCCACTGGCCTATGGCACATTGCATACACAGCACCCGTGCGCACACACCTTAGGATGCTGTCAGGGCTAGCTGAAAGGTGGCATAGTGAGACATCGTTGTTTCATCTTCCTAATGGTGAGGCGATCGTCACTTTGGAGGATGTTTGGCACATTCTTCGACTGCCCATTCATGGCCGACGGGTGATCTACGATATGGAGGGATGCAAGTGCTACATCTGAGTCCTCACCACTCAAGACATTATCTATTGCAAGGGTCAGATCGAGCTGGAGCAGTATAGGATTATAGCGCCCCCTTCCACTGGGCAGTTGCAGCGATCATTTCAGGTTTGGTTGCTCCAGACAGATGAGGGCGGTATTTCAGTCTGGGCTGGGCATACTACTGGGAGATGATGGTCCGGGATAGGCCTGTTCGATTTGCATGGGGACCCATCCTTCTGGCTTCACTCTACAGAGATTTACATGAGTATGTATACATTGATGGCAAAGCGCTGGGAGTTGGAGTGACACTCCTTCATGTCTAGGCGTGGGAGAACATTTCTATGCTACGTCCACGGGTGGTTCTAGTTCTGATGGGGGTAGAGGATGCCCTTGTGGCACTATACAGAGGCGGTCTGTCCTTCACACATACTGGAGAGCATGGGATCCCCTACTGGAGGCAGGTCATGGACGAGATGCTTATGTTTACTTGTCATCCATACTTTGGTCAGCCCGGATGGGCCGATGATGCTGCTCAGCTCTTCTATTGCCGCCAGGATTGATACATGCAGGGCCAAAAGCACACAATGATTGAGCGGTACCTGTCTGGGCGCATACAACGTCAGTTTGGAGAGCCATAGGATCGGCCTGATGACGGTTATGTACCCATCTTTGCATGCAACATGACACAGATAGCATGGGGGCCTGGCATTCCTACCGCGAAGGCAGTTGATAGCTTTCGACAGTTGGTAGCCCGCCTGTGGGCTTATGATCAGGGCCCAGTAGATCCAGGCACCACACAAGCCTACAAAGATTGGTTCAGACCTCCCCTACGGTTGACCATTCCAGGTGAGGATCCAGAGGAACACAGGGTTAGAGGCAGGGGGAAAGGACGAGAATGAGGGCGAGGACCGAGGGTCGAGATTCGATAGGATCCACCAGGTGTGCCCCCAGTTCTGCTAGGTCATGGGGACATCCATAGGTAGGATCAGTAGCAGGATCCACCAGTCCCACCACCACGAGCCGAGGGTGAGGACCTGGTTCACACGTAGCCACGGGTACAGCTGGTAGGGCAGGCAGATGCACAAGATACCCTGATTTTACAATTGTAGACCCAGGTCCAGGTAGTGACAGTAGAGAGAGACCAGGCACGGGCCGAGCTGGAGCAGCTCAGAGTAGAGAGGGATCGGGCGGTGCAGCAGAGACAGGTTGCAGAGTTATAGGCAACTACAGAGCTAGGCCGCAGGCAACAGATTGAGAGCATGATAGCATCCTCATCTCAGGGTATAGTGCCGATGTGATCCTACAGGGATGTTATCCGAGAGATAGAGTACTACCGTCGGGCTTACCATGAGACCATACCTAGAGCAGATTGGGTCCTTGAGTACTCAGAGTGGGCTAGCCAAAGACCACTAGAGGGTCATGGTGATAGGGGTGAGGGTAGCATTCACAAAGATCGAGCGTGATCTAGATGATACACACTTTTTGTGCCTTATGGGCTCATTTTTGATAGCTCGATGGGCGTTTCGTACTGATTGACACATATGTATAGTGATCTGATTATTCTTTGTACTCTGACGGTTGATGATATGATATATATATATATATGAACCGATTATGATGTGATGCAATGTGTGTATGTATGATTTATTTATATATTCTTTTCAATGATGTTTTATGGATGCTTTTATTTCTAATGATGTTTATGCAATCAATATGTGAAATGATTTGATTTATGTTATATGCAATGATGTGGAGAAAATGCTTTATATATGAGATGATTTATGGATGAATGTGATATGATGCACTAGTCATGATATGATGCTAATGAAATGGTGTTATGAGATGCAAATATTATTATACTAAATGATGATGTATGTGATGCAATGATATGTTAATGCAAAGTGATATGATGATGCGTAATGTAAACGTAATGTGATGATATGATGTCATGATTTTATGCAAGTATGTATGCTAAAATGCTTATATACCTATTGCTTATGATTATGCAAAGATGATTATGGAATGCTTTTGTAGATGCTATGTGATGATTTAGATGGTAATATGAATGTTTATGCAATGATCGATGAGATGCAATGTAATGGGTGAAATGCAATGACATGGATGCACCTATTTATGATGAATGTTTATGGTAAACTACAATGTGTACGTTTCCTTTATGCCATATGCTTATGATTTCTATATGATATGTTTATTCAATATGCCTGTGATATGCTAATGATTTGTGGATGCAGGATCGATGACGATGATGGTGATGATGATCAACTGTCATAGTACCTTGTTAGCGCGGTCAGTAAGAAAAGAAGAAGTCATTTCAACAAGACACAAGATGACACAAATGCAGATGATGATGATTACTTGCCGAGGAATTGGGATTTTCAAAGGGCCAAATTTTCTTATGTTTGATAACACACGTGGTAGGATGCATCAAGGTATAGAGAACCAGGATGGCGTTGTACCCAGTGTGATGGACTTTGACTCAACAATCAGATAGGAGTATTCTTATTCACACTTGACATACAAAAACCTTGCTAAGATGTATTTCAGAAGTTTCAGACACCTTGGACCAAAACACGGAAAGGTAAACCTATCCCTGTAATAGTCAACAAGTTGCCCTAGACCTCTTCCATACATACCTAACAAAGCAAGTATTCGTCGAGGTTATATTGCAAGAACGTCCAACAAGCACAACAGACAAAAGATAACGATCATTGCCCCATTCCTATTTCTCTAAATCTATTGTTTTGGGATATCATCGAGACGTCCTTGGAATGAGCACAAAATAAGATAAGTCAAAAGATAAAGACCAAGTAAACAAACAAACTGATGCTCTTCAATACCGCTGACGGAAAGAGGATGTGTTTTCTAAGATGATAACCAAAACTTATTACCAAAAGATAATGCCCATTGTAGGAAGGATTCATCCTAGGACATGTTAGTGGATGGCGGCACGTCATTTCATTTATAAGGGATGATTGATATGGGACCTATTCAGATGATGTGTTACCGATACGAAGAGATAACCAACTTGCTTACTCACTGACTTAGACGTAAGACTTGACATTTTGAGTTTTCACTTTTAATCTACTAGACTTGTTTCTGATTGTTTTACCAAAGGTTCAGGATGACGATCAGTTTATTATGAGTGGTGTTTATTACGGGTGCAAGCAGGATGAGACGGATGGATTTTTTTCAAATATTTGAATGTTTTTGATGTTTTGCACTGTTTTGAGGTAGTTTTTGGTATTTTTTGAGATTTTACAAATGTTTTGATTTTCAACTTTTCAAATGTTTTGGTTTTTTCCGAGATTTTAACCAAGAGACTAACCTAAAGACTTATCCTAGGGGTCTCGAGGGCTGTTCGACAGACTATCCTTGCCTACGTTATACACGCAGAGACCACGTAGTTCGACTAACAACTTGACCGATTTACAAATGATGATATACATGATGAGATGTCAGTTTATTATGATGGACTCCTATAGGACTGACCTAAATGTCTCGGGAGATGATCAAAGATCAACCTTGCCTATGTTCAAGCTCAGAGATGATGTAGTTTGGCAAGACGACTCTGTTTTTGACTTTTTGAATGACTTTTTGACTTGTTTTTGGATTTTGATATGTTTTGATGTTTTTGGATTTTGTGCTTTTTCATTGTTTTTGGATTTTTTGATTTTCTAATGTTTTGGGTTTTTTCGAGATTTTAACCAAGAGACTAACCTAAAGACCTATCTTAGGGGTCTTGAGGGCTGGTTGATAGACTAGCCTTGCCTATGTTATACATGCAGAGACCATGTAGTTCGACTGACAACTTGACTGATTTACAGATGACGATATACATGATGAGATGTCAGTTTATTATGATGGACTCCTATAAGACTGACCTAAATGTCTCAAGGGATGATCAAAGATCAACCTTTCCTATGTTCCAACTCAGAAACGACGTAGTTCAGCAAGACGACTCTATTTTTGACTTTTTGAATGACTTTTTGACTTTGTTTTGGATTTTGATATGTTTTGATGTTTTTGGATTTTGTGCTTTTCCGATGTTTTTGGATTTTTGGATTTTCTGAGATTGAGGACTTTAAGAATATACATGAATCCGATCTGGTGAGAACATGCCCCCAGCATGATGTAATAGACTACTCCGATAAAGGCAGGACAAACTAACCTTGAGGATGGGCCGAGTAGTACTAGGAGGGATCATGATACGAACACAAGACCAAGCTATGGTGTAGATGCGAGTGGATGTGTGATGGATGGAGACTTGAATGCGATGGATGATGGAAGCGAAATGGGTGGATGATGCAAATCAAGCCATAAAGATCCTGGTGGATGGAGAGTGCTTATTTACACAAGGCGCCTGTTTTGCCAGGTTTTCACCAAGGTACTTGCCTAAAGTGCCACCGAAGTAGTTTTCACTAGAGGATTCTTTTTATTTATTTATTTTTATCCTTTTTCGATTTTTTAAATTTTTTTTTGTTGTCACCAAGATGCCTGTTTGCTAGGTTTTCGCCAAAGTAACCATTTTTTAGGACTTTTTCTGATTTTTTGGATTTTTGGGTTCTATACCTTGAAAGATTTAGGCATAAAACTTTTTGAGATGGGAGCTATTCATGGGCTCCTACAGAGGTTCCCCTTTGGGTGTTGATAGCTGATATGCCCTCGACTTATAACTTGCTGTGATGATGAAAGGTCCTAACCAATTAGGTTTGAACTTGCCTTTGCTGCTGGGGTTCGGGACATTCTTTTGATTTTCTTTTAAGATCAGTTCTCCGATTTAGAAAGTTCTTCTTCTGATTTTCTTGTTGTAACTTCGTTTGAGTCTATTCTGATAGACTTGCAAGTGATTTAAAGCATCTATTCGTCTCTCATCCAGTAAATCCAACTTGTTTAATCTTGACACCTGGTAGTCCTCATCAGTGATAAGGTTTTGCAATGATATTCTAAGGGATGGGAGCTCGATTTCAATGGGGAGTACAACTTCTGATCCATAGACCAAGGAGAAGGGGGTGGCACCAGTGGGTGTGCAGATGCTAGTTCGATAAGCCTAGAGGGCAGGATTAAGCTGCAAGTGCTAGTCACGACCTGCGTCGTTGACTATTTTCTTGAGGATTTTGAGGATGGTTTTGTTCGTAGCTTCTGCTTGGCCATTGCCTTGGGGATAGTATGAGGTGGAGAAGCGATGCTAGATTTTGAATTTCTCGCACAAGTCGCAAACCTCTTGGTTCTTGAATGGTGTCCCATTATCTGAGATAATGGCTTGTGGGACACCGTAACAAAAGATAGTTCAGGATAAACTTTGAGATCTGCTTCCCAGTGATATATGTCATGGGTATGGCTTCCACCCACTTTATGAAGTACTTAGTTGCAGTTATGATGAACTTATGGCCATTGGATGAGGTGGGTATGGTTTTTCCAATGAGATCAAGTCCCCACTGTGAAAAGGGCCATGGTGTGATAATCGGATGAAGCTCTTGAGCTGGAGCATGGATGAGGTCTCCATGCTGCTAACATTATAAACACCTTTTAGCATGATCATGCGCTTCTCTTTCCATTGTGGACCAATAATACCCCATCCTTAGCAGTTTCTTGGTGATGGTCATTCCACTCAAGTGTGAGCCACAGATACCGTTATGAACCTTGGTTAGAGTGGTTAATGCCTCCTCAACATTTAGACAGCACAGCAAGGTACCTTCTATGCTTCTACGGTATAAGGTATCATCTAGGATGACAAATCTAGATGCCTTTTTGATAAAGGTTCGTTTTAGGCTCGATGGTAGGTTAGCGGGTATGACTCCTATGTGAAGATATGTGTAGATATCATTGTACCAAGGATCACCAGGACCAACGATTTCACACACATATTCCAATTCTGGTACCTCGAATGTGGGAATGAGAAGCTACTCAATCAGAAATTCATATTTCGACACATTATGAGGGATGTCTAATAGAGACCCAATTGTAGCCATGGCATCTACTGCTTTGTTGTTGGTTCTCAAAATTTTCTCAAATGTTATGTCAATAAAAGATTCTTTGAGAGTCTCCACCAATTTATTGTATGGAGTGAGCTTATCATCCTTAGTCTGATATTCATTATTGACCTGATTTATGATCAACTGAGAGTCCCCATACACCTTGAGAGCTATGATATTCCATTGCACTGCTATCTTGAGGCCTATAGTCAAAGCCTCGTATTCTGCTATGTTGTTAGTGCAAGGAAATGCCAGTTTGTATGACTTCGGTATGCAATCTCCTTGTGGGGTGATGAAGAAGACACCAGCTCCTGATCCATGTTGTGTGTATGAACCATCGAAGTATAGTTTCCAATGGTCAGTTACATTAAGGTTAAAGATGGATTCATCTAGAAATTCTGAGACAAGAGGGTTCTCAGAATAAATGGGTGCTTCTGCTAGTTGATCTGCAATAACTTGTCCCTTAATGGATTTCCGCTCCACATACTCGATGTCATACTCTGATAATATCATTACCCATTTTGCCATTTTGTCTGTGATCATTGCCTTTGATAGGAGATACTTGAGGGGATCAATTTTTGCAATGAGCTTTATCTTATGTCCCAACATGTAATGTCTAAATTTTTGGGATGAAAACACTACTATGAGGCAAGCTTTCTCGATGAATGAATAATTTAGCTTGTGACCGACCATTGTCCTGCTGATATAGTAGATAGCCCTCTCCATTCCATTTTCATCATGCTGAGCTAGGAGAGCTCCAAGGGCTACTGCTGTTGCTGACACATATAAGATCAATGGCTTTCTTGGGATGGGTGGCATTAAAACTGGTGGTGTCAGTAGATATTCCTTGATTTTGTTAAATGCCTCTTTGCACTTTGTATTCCATTTGTATGCTACCCCCCTATGGAGTAGGTGAGAATATGGGTTCTGCTTGTCTGACAGTTGTACTATGAACCGTCGGATGGATTGAAGTCGGCCTTGGAGGCCTCTCAATTGTTTTAATGTCGTTGGTGCTTCCATCTTGAGGATTGCTTTCAATTTTTCTGGATCCACCTCGATACCCCTCATGGAGATTATGTATCCTAGCAATTTACCTGATTATACACCGAAGACGCACTTCTTGGGATTTAGTCTGACTTTGTATTCCTCCAGTCTATCAAAGATAGCGCTTAGGGTTGCTATATGATCTTGTCTTTTCCTTGACTTAGCTAGAATGTCATCGACTATTTTATGAATCATATCATGGAATATCAATGTCATGGCCCTTTGATAGGTTGCTCTTGCATTCTTTAGGCCGAATGGCATCATGTTCCAGTAGTAGGTCCCCCATGGACAAGTGAAAGCCATCTTATGTTGATCTTCTTTTGCTATCATGATCTAGTTGTATCCTGAAAATTCATCCATTAGTGATAGCATCTCATGTCCTGCTGTCATATCTACTATCATGTCGATGTTGGGAAGTGGGAAATCATCCTTGGGACATGCCTTGTTCAAGTCTCTAAAGTCCGTACAGATTCTGATGGCTCCATTAGGTTTTGAAACAAGTACCAAATTTGACACCCATTATGGATAATCAATTGGTCGGATAAATCTTGCATCTAACAACTTTTTGAGCTCCATTTTGACTAACAGAGCGATTTGAGGATGCATTTTCTGAAGCTTTTGTTTGACCAGCTTTGCTTCTGGATATACTGCTAAATGATGAACCAAAGTCTCTGGATCTAGCCCTGGCATGTCAGGATAACTCCATGCGAAGTTTATTTTCCTTTCCTTTAGGAATGCTGCTAGGAGTTCTTGCTCTTCTGATAATAATGATTCCGCATAAAATGTGATATGTGGGGTCTCCTCTATTCCTAGGTTGATTGGATTGCATTTTTTGGCCAAGACTGCTGACTTCTCTTGATGAATAGCTCTTAAAGGAAGATTGAATCCTTCATCCTCGGGCGCCTCATAGAGGTTTTCACCATTGGATACGTCCTTTCTTTTTACTATTTTCTTGTCAGAGATTGCCACAGTGTGGTTTTCACTCAAGGACTTGGATATGATTCTTAGTTTCTCACTTTTGCGACTGAAGGATTCAATCATTTCCCCGTAATAGGCATGTGTGTCCAACTCCATTATAAAGCCTGCTTTATGATCTCCATCTGGAATGTTATCCCTCAATCCCATGAATTCTGAGAGCGCCTCATCGTTTTCGAATGTATCGAGAAATGGTGGTCCTCGTTGGTCATAGTCTATTAGTTGGGGGTACACTAAATGGATCTCATGATTTGGATGGTTTGTTTCAAAGGAGAGGGTGCTAATCATACACAAGGTCGTGTCCTCAAATAACCTAGGTAGATTGGATATGGTATCCTCGTCATCGCTACTAATATAGGGCTCAGTGATAAAATTATGGGTGTCTCTACCTGTGACTATTGGTGAGTGTACTTGTACTAGTACTAGCTGAGGAGAAACATTAGCCATTCTAACTGGAGGACTTTGGCCACGTATGGTTATGCTCGGAGGGGTACGTCCAAGACCAAGATTTGTTATGGGTCGCATCTCTGGCATGATAGGTATTATGAGCCCATTGTTATTTTGTCCCAGTCTTTGATTTCTGTCGTAGCCCATTGCGAGCATCATGTGTAGGCCGTTGCTTCTTTCATCCATTGGTAAATTAGCTGTCGGTCTTTCATCTTGATACAACATGTGAGATAGATCTGCTTCAATAACCTCATGACCAAGGTCTCCCCATCTTGTGAATTTAGGATAGTTTTCAGGATAGATTTGTGATGTGGAAGCTTGGTTTTCTTGTAGGCATCCTCGTGATCTAGGAGATTGTGGTAACTCTCCTATCACAAAAGCATTGTTAGGGAGTTTTTAGCTTCCACAACCGTCCTCCTGGATGATGAGCTTGATAACGGAGATGGTTGGGATGGTGGGGATGGTGGGTGTCTCTGTCGCAGAAGTGGACGTGAGAGTGGCGGGGTCGATGTATGGTGTGGATGGGCACTCATCATTCTTTGGCACTTGGGGGATTTTGTAATACTTTTCCTCTAGATTTTTGCAATATGAAAATGGTTTAGGATCTCCATGGATAGTGACCTCTTGTCCATTATGTTTAAATTTCACACATTAGTTGAAGTTTGATGCTATGGCTTTCATTACATGGATCCATGGGTGTCCCAGGAGGATATTATATGGAAAGTCGAGGTCCAAGACCTGACAGGTGGTTTCCATGAGCGTTGGCCCTACTTGAATAGGGAGTTTAATTGTGCCTTGAGACACTCTTTCTCGGTCGTCATATGCTCTTATCGTGATGCCCTTACCTTTGTCGATGCAATCTTCTGATATTTTCAACTGCTTGATGAGGCTGAGAGAATAGATGTTCAAACCTGCACCTCCATCTACCAGGACCCTTTTGATTTTTCTCTTGTTTACAATGGCTTCCAAGTGAAGTGCATGGTTGTGAGATGGTTGGGCGGGGAAATCTTGGTCAGAGAATGTGAGGAGATTAGGCGTTATGATATTTTTGACCATAGCTTGGAATTGGTCCGCATCAAGATCTACAGGGACAGTGGATGAGGCTAATGCTTCCTCAAGAATATTTTTATGCGCTGATGATATTTTTAACAACTCATGATGGAGATGTGTGTTGGTGTTCTCTTGAGTTGTTCTACAACATTTTAGCTATGTGGAACGGCTCTAGATGAAGGGATTCTATTAGGTTGGGATGATCCTGTAATGGTCACTTTGCCGCCTCTTGTGGTGACTCCATAATCTTTGGCATAGGCGCCCTTGATGGTGATGACCATGCAATCTTCATTTAGGGAGGCAATGACCGTTTTGTACACATGATTTACACTACCCTTCCCTTTATCATTTTTATTCCCTTTGTTGCCATGATTCAGCATCAGATTCATGTAGATTTTAAGATCTTGATTTCCGGTAGGTTGTTCCACATTTATGATTTTCTTGTCAATGAGATCTTGGATGATGTTTTTGAGTCTCATGCAATTGTTTGTGGTATGACCTTTGATTTTATGAAATTCACAAAGTTGATTTTCGTTATACCAAGGGGGTTTGACTTCAGGTTCTTGGTAATTTTCAAATGTAGGAGGTTTGATGAGTTTTTCGTTGATCAACTTTTTCATTATGTCTTTCAATGGTTCCCCCAAGATAGCGTACTTTCGTTTGGGATTAGTTTTGCGTTGGGGTGGTCCTCTTTGATCATTGAGGTTATTGATGGTTGTATTTTTGTTGGGTTGGTATGTTGTGTGATGAGTGTTTTGGCATTGATTTTGGATTTGCGGTGTGGGTGTGTTTTGGCGTGGACCACTAATGACCACCTTGGCATCTACTACACCATCTTTAGTAACATTCTTTTTCCTTGCCCATGTGTGAGGTTTATTGTTGTAATTGGATGATGGGCGGTTGTTTTGTTGTTTGTGATATGATGTTGATTCCGCAGGTTGAGTCACAAGGGCTCTTTCGATGCTGAGCACCTTGGATATCAATTGCTCATATGTGGTGATGCCCTGAACCTTGAGATGAAATTCCAAGTAGCTTTCAAGGTTGGATATGATGGTACAAACTTGTTGTTCTTCTGGCATGGTCCACTTGATCCGATTGGCCTTAGATCGCCATCGTTGAACGAATGAAGCAAAAGATTCATTCTTTCCTTGTTTTAGAGCGTATAGTTCTTCGCGACTAACATCCATTGCAATGTTACATGCGTAGTTCCTAATGAATGCATCTCTAATTGCTTGGAATGTTCTAATGCCTGAAGGTAAGCGAGATAACCATTCTATAGCGGGACCTACCAAGCTCCTAAGAAATAACCACATCAGATAAGTATTGTCATATGCGACCTCCATGCAATGAACCTGGAATTCCCTGATGTGATCTTCAGGGTTTCCCATCCCTCGATATTTGTCAAATTTAGGGATCTCAAATCCCTTGGGGAATGGTTTCATCTCTAAGCTCTTATTGAATGGATAGGGACACAAGTTGCTTGGTGTTCTGGTTGTTTGCCCTGATTGAAGGTCGAGCACTTGTTGCAAAAGCAACCTGAGTTGTGTCGTCACATCACTTTGTGGATCAGGGGATGGGATGAAAGTGTTTTGGGGTGTTTGAATTGTGGGTTGGATGGGTGGATTGTTGGTTGGTGCATTGTTCGATGGTATATGTATGTTCTGGCAGGCGAAGTAGGCTTCTACCTGCTTTTGTATGAACAATGCTTGTTGTTGATCTTGTTGTTGCGCTAAGATTTATGCTTGTTGTTGTGCTTGTTGTTGTTCCAACAATGCTTGTTGTTGTGCTTGTTGTTGTTCCACAATGCTTGTTGTTTGGCTGCCAATTTTGTTGCTTTTTGTTGTTCTTGGTATTGCTTTAATGCTTGCTGATATGCTTGCACTTGCGCTGCTTGTGCAAGAAGTTGTGCTTGTGCTTGTGCTTGTTGTGCTTGATATTGAGCTTGTGCTTGAGCTTGCACTTGCGCTTGTTCGGCTTGTGCTTGTAAGGCTTGTTGTTGCAATAAAGTTGTTCTTGAGCAGCCCCTTGCATTTGCAATGAAAGGCTTGGGCGGCTTTGTTGTTGCTGTAACAAAGCTTGGGCTTGCTGTGTTTGTTGTGCTTGTAATGCAAACCTTGTGCGTTTAAATTGCCGGTACCTTTTGTTTTTGAACTTGTTGCATCCTCTTTGAAAAGCAAATTTGCACCAGATTACTTGATGGGTGAAAGTTGGTGGTGGTGGAGGTGGTGGTGGATTTGGAATGGTGGTAGATGATGATGTTGTGTTGATGCCTTTGGGTGTTGATAGTGGTATTGATGTGATTGGTCCTTGAGAGACCATGCTTTGTGATGTTAGGGGTGTGTTTGATGATGTTGCCATTGCTTGTGCATTTACCGTTTGTTGTTGTGATATCAACGATAAATTTTGTGTGTTTGGTACAATGCTTTGATTGATGGTTGGGATATAGGTTTGATTGATACTTGGTAGGGGAGGAAGCCCTAAACCAAGGAGTGGTGCAAATGATAATGGTAATGGTGGAAGAGGTGGAAAGGTGAGAGGCATGAGTTGTTGTGAAAACGTCATGGTGTCAAATAAGCCCCCTAGTCCGAACGTATCTCCCTCTTCTTGTGAATTTGTGAGAAGAGGTGTTTGTGGTGCTCCATGAAAAGATGTTGATGATGGGTCATAATGTAAAGTGAGAGGAGCATTTTTGTGTAATGGGTTTTCGTGCATGTTTGTTCCAATGTGGTGTTTGCGTCCAAGTTTTGATTATTAACAAGGGGATGTGATTGAAGAGCATTGAGAAATGTGTTTCCCTTGTTGACATTGGGTTGGGTTGGAGCAAACGATGTTGTGATTTGCGAAATGTTTTGCATGATGTTTTGGGATGGAGGTGTAGATGAAATGGGGATGGTGGATGAGATAGGTGGAAAGGATGTCTCCACTATAGTACTTACGTCAAAATCCGAAGGTAACTTGACCCCTTGTTTTTCTAGTTCAAGCATGTACAACGAAGGGTTGAGTCTCATCATGATGTTGATGATTTTATGATTCTCTGGATTTTGAAGCATTTTAGTCATTTCCTCGCAAGACATTCTAAAGGTAAGATCCTCTCCTTGATTTTCTTCTTGCGGATTTTGCGATGATGAGAGGGTTAATGGATTACTTGATTCAGTTGGATTCATTTCTGCGTTTGTTTGGCTAAGATCGCTTGAAGCGGGCGTTTCTTTGTTGGCTTCCATACTCTTCTTGTATTGAGATCTCGTTTGAACCATACAACAAGGATCAATCCTCGAGAATATGGGAGATGAATCTCTTGATTCTTTGGATCGATCGTTATTTTATGTCCCAAAGTAGAAGGTTTTAGGATGTCTTGAGGATCAAAGGTGATGATATGATGATGATGTTAGGGATGGATGATATGGATGTTCTTGGCTTTTGATAAATCTTGAATGAGACACTAGGCTTTTAGGACTTGTAGATTTTCATTTTGAACAAAAAGACCCTAAGATTTTTGATGATGATCTAAGGGATAGCTTTGTTCAAAGGATGATAATTTGAATATGTGTGAGGAGAAGGATGCATCTACCCACACCTATTCAAACAAGATGATTGTTTTCACTAAGCATATGAAGAAGGATTCATCTACATACACTAAGCTAGACAAGATGATTTTGATAACTTTGACTAAGTATATGCAAAAGGATGCATCTACACATACCTAACCAAAGGTGTTTTGATAAATGTTTTTCAAGGATTTTTGTCTCAATGATATTGATGATTTTGATTTTGCCACAAAGCCTCGTATCAAGGATGATTTCAAGATTTTTCCAAAAGGTGATGATGAGATGGATTTGTTTTGATGTTTTGGAGGATGGATGAAAAAGAGATTTTGATATGTTTTGATCCTAAGATGAATCTAAAAGGTTATACTTTGTTTGCTTAGACCTAGGTATTGAAGAGCATGCAAATGCTTCCTAATGACCTTTGTAACCAAGAAATGATTTCATTTTGAACATTCATTTTTGGATTTCCAATCAATGATTTGTGCTTTGGGATTTGGAGTCTTCAACATATATGAAAGTTCATTTTGCTTCACTTTGCTTAATGTCTTTATTTTACCAAAAACACTTTCTTCAATTAGGTTTTCAAACTAAGATGTCCAATGTCTTAATTTCCTTAAACCCCACAAGATATGTCGTGTGGAAATTCAATGAACTTAAGGCAAGGGTTTCCTATTGTTTACTTAAGAAGACAAATTGAGATATAATCCAATGTTTAGAAACCTCTAAGGATGTGAATCCCAAGGGAAAGCAATAACATATGGATTGAGTCAATTATATTTGTCCTCAAAAGGGTTTGAAATTTGGATGATGTTAAGTGTTTGTTTTTGAGATGTTTTCGATCAAACAATGCATTTTGTAACCCAAGAATAAGTACAATCCTATGGATGTGTAAGACAATATTTGTTGGATTCCCACTTGGACAAGTCTAGCTACGCCTATCTCTAGCGAATGGTTAGATGCTTGACCCCACTGGCTCCCCTCCACGACACGCACTTATACGGGGCAGCCAAGCATCAACACCCATGAAACTCCCATGGCATGCTTTCCATTTCTACTAGGAGACCGTAAAAGTGTGGAGTGGCTTCAGAACGACCGTTCTTGCACCAAAAAATAGATAAAAGGATTTTGGAAAATTCTAGCACATGGGTTTTAGTAAGGACTTTCCGTTCGTGGAGATTGACCCATACGGCAAGAGTCCCCTTTCGGATCCATTTTGTCAGAATCAACCACATGATATTGGCGTTTCGTCCAATATCCACATTTATATCCCAGCTGGAAATACTCTTGGCTTTAGAGTGTTACCAGTTGAGTCGTTCCCTTGGGTGAGTACCTTTTCCCCAAGGCAGGCCCTCTAGGATAAACAAAAGTGAATGAACAACAATATTCAAAACTTGATCAATCCTTGTTGGCAACAAGGAGAGAGAATGTATGCAACAAAGTCCCCACTCACACTTGCACAAGATTTTGTTCAATTTTAAGCCCAAATCGAAGTGTGGAGGTGATTGCTTTGTCTTAACCCAAAGTCATGAAAAAGGCCTTTTGATTCTCAAGATCGCTATAAAGCGCGAGAGAAGCGCATACGTCCTTTTTCGATGGCTTTAGTCTAAGTAAGCCCTCACAAATAAACAAAGCTACACTTGTTCTTTTTAGATCCATAAAGCAATATGTGAGTTCATTTTAGAGCACCAAATCACAAGTGAAAGACATTTGTTCAAATTGTTAATCCCATAAACAAAATGTAGTAAGTTGTTGATCCTAAGATTCTTTTTAATCCTTTTGCAAGAAATAAACAAAAAGAACTCTTTTTAAACCCAAATGAAAGCTAGTGTTCTAAGAAAGAAGAAGATGACAAATTATTAGAGCAGTGTTAAACAAACACTTAAGTGTTAAAAAACACTTTGATAGGACAAAGTATCATCACCATGCTCCTCCTTCCTTTGTTTTCGATTTCCAACCTACAAAGAAGAAAAATAGTTAGATTCTGGAAAAACACAGAAATTAAAAAGCAAAAAATAGAGGAAGAAGCAATCATAAATTAAAATCACGTGCTAAAAATTAAATTCTCCCTTTTACTGTCTCCCAGTGTCGCAACTCGTGAAGGCGTCATTGTTTGTTCTCCCAGCGTCGCTCTCACAGCGCCGTTGAGTGGTAAGCGGTGCTCTGTGTCGGGATAGAGAGCTTGATTGTGTCACAATTTCGCCTAGCATCGGAGTTTGTGTCCAGCGTCACTGTTTAATATTTTTTTGAAAACTTCAGCAGATCGGCAAGTCCAGCAGTGAAGTTAAAAATTTGAATTTTTTTGGCGGGATGAGTCCAGTGGCGTAGTTTGGGTTTCACACGGTGCCATATAGCGACATGAACGAGCCCGCGGTGCTAAAATAACGATGCTGATAAGCCCGCGATGCCAAAATAGCGACGCTGACGAGCCCGCGTTGGAATTTCCTGTGTGTGAACAAAAATGCAGAAATTTCATGAAAAAGTTAGAATTAATGAGTTGCAGCCCTCCTTCTAGTGCCAAATGTGCGAACCCTTTTCCTAGTACCTGCAAAACAACATGAATAAATGAGTTAGACAAGGAATTACAAGCTGAAACAAGGATTCCCCATGAAATCCATTTGCAAACTCAAAATAGGAAAGAAATTGATGAAGAACACAATATAAAAGATAAAACTAGATTTAATCCTAATTAGAGAAGCAAACACTTGATCCCATGGGAGAATTGGTGCCAATTTGATGTGAAAATTGGCCCTTTCCCAATTCCTATGATGAAATATTGATATGTTGAAGATGATATTGATCCACTTTTGATGAAAGATGAGAACTCCAAGCCAAATCTACAAAAATCCTAGCTAAGAATTCAAATGATAGATGAGAATGGCTAAGTATTTTAGCATGGTAACTTTGCAATGTTTGTGGATGATAAATGAGGAGAGGAGCTCTTCATTTATAGGATTTCAAGATGGATGAATGCCCAAATTTGAGCAATGTGGGACTAACATTCATCTAATGATATGGTGCCACTTGTCAAGCTATGAATGGATGATGGATGTGCAAGATTTGGGGTTTGTGCCAATAAATGCCAATATTTGAAATTCAAATTTGTTGAAATGACATGTAAGAGGGAAGGGAAAATGCAAAATGCCACTTGGCTCAAGGAAAAGGATGTAAGAGGTTTTAAATGCCTTGTTGGATGTACATGTTGACTTGGAATTTTTGAATTCAAATTGAGGGAATATTCCAAAAGATGCCCTGTGAGGAAAATAGAGATTTAATAAATGAATTAAATCTATTTTCATGTGCAACTTGCATTATGTAGAGGATATGACATGAGATGAGGTTAAATTAATCAAGGGTTAATTAATTTAACAGGAGATTAGATGATGTGACTTATTTGACCTAGATTTATGGGTTTATTTAAATCAAATAAGAGAGGAATATGATAAGAGGCTAATTAAATAAGGATTTTGATTTATTTAATTAAAAGGGATGGTGTTAGATTAAATCAAATAAGGTTTTAATTTATTTAATTTAATGGATAGACTTTAGAGATTTAATCAAATAAATTGATTATTTAATTAAATAGGGATAATTAGATCAGATGGATTGATTTAATTAACAAGAGAAACGACTTGATTCAGATAAAGTGATTTATTTAATCAAGAGAGGATTATTGATGAATTTAATCAGATAGGGGAATTTGATTAAATGGTTAGACCGAGGGATGATTCAGGAAGATACAATGTTAGTAGGTCAAGATCATATGCATGATGTCAATCAGTATATTTTACATGTCTACACACCCTAACTAGGGTTTCTAGCTGTTTACAGAAAAATTGCTCTAATTCACTCCAAACTTGATGAAAGCAGAAGAAATAAAAAGCAACAGAAAATAGATTCAATACATTTTTAGTTTCAATGAATTTTAGATCATTTCCAGGATGTACGGAGCTATACCAAATTGTGTAGCAACAAAAACAACTTGAAAACGAGGGAAAAATAGAGTTTCTTATTCCTCAATCTTCAAAATTCAACACCAGAACCTTGTCCTAGCCTCAACAAGGCTTATTTAAACATTCTCCAACAAAACTAGCTATTCCTCAACTATTTTTCAAATCCCAATGGTTCAACTTCCTTTTAAACACAAAAATGCAAAAGTTGTTTGTGCAACTTTTTGCAACATTGACACCTTTTTACAAAACTGACCCCACATAGCTCAAACCCACACAAAACATAAGACATGGTCTTGAACAACCTTATTACAAAAAAAATGAATTAGCCAACACAAAACACCAACTCTTAACCCCTTTTTACATGAATACCTAGGTGCCCTACACCAAGGAGCTTCTTTGCTTGATAAAAAAATAAATTGGAACCTAATTTGGAATGCCAAACTCATCCCAAAGGTCACCTACTTTTGGTGGGATGCTATACATGGAAGAATCCTCACCATCGATGTCCTCAATAGGAAAGGACTTCAATTCATGAACAGATGTGTTCTATGTCTTTGGGCAGAGGAATCTATTTGTCACCTACTTATCCATTGTCCTTTCGGTAGGGAAGTATGGTCTTTGGCTCTTCAAAATCTCCTGTTTGTTTAGGTATTTCTGAGGGACTTAAAAGACCTAGTGATTCAATGGAGATCTAGTCCTTTTTCTCATCCTATAACTAAGGATATTTGGAAGCAAGTGCTCAATTGGTACATTGGTACCTATGGAAGGAAAGAAACAATATAATTTTCAGGGAAAAGTATAGAAGCAGTGGAGAGGTGTTTTATTGCACAAAGAAAAAAAAATTTTGGAACTTGAACTCAAAAGTCTTTGATTTCTCAAAAATCATGTCTAATTATAAAGACATCAGAGTCAAGTATCTTTGGGGTCTCAACTAGGATCTGACTAAGATTAACTAGGCCAATATGCCCAGTAGGAAGCTAACTCTTTAGAGGCCTCCTCCTGAGGACTGGGTTAAATTAAATTTTGATAGTTGCTCTAAGGAAATTCAGGAATTGCTATTGTTGGAGGTCTGATAAGAGACCATCAAGGGAGATGTATTGAAGCTTATGCAAAATATATTGGATGTGCTACTAGTGTGTCCAAGCAGAGGCTACTACTACCCGAAAAGGTATTAAGAGGCTGTAAGAACTTGGTTTTGATAAAGAAATCATTGAGGGAGATTCTAAACTGATTGTTGATTGCCTTAGTGGCTTGGTTGAGCCCCCTTATAAGATCAACAACCTTTTCTATGACTCAAAGTATGTGTTTAATTTTATGGAAGGTTTCTCTGTGTCTCACATCTTCATATAAGGTAATGCTACTATAGATGCAATATCCAATGTGGGGCTCTCTAATCCCTAGTGGTAGTTCTAGAAGTTTGAACATATTCTGATTCAAATCAAAGGGTGGCTTGCTAAGGACCAGTCGAGAGGGGTTTTCTCTAATTGATGATGATGCTTCTTGTCTCCTTGGTCTAAGGTTTGCTACCTAGTTTGGGGGTTTGGCCAGTCATCTCTAGCCCATTTTTGAAGTTGAATTTGAATTATGTTGATGATATGATGACATGTATTAAAATTCAAGGTCTAGCTCAGATGGTGATGTGTGTAAAAAAGGAAGGAGAGATGGTGAATAGAGTGGACCCAATGATGTCATCTCACTTTCATAATTTAACCATATGTTGAACTATATGGTTTGGTGGGGAATTAATCATCAAATGATTAGGATAGGTTTCTTTAAGGGAAAGTTTCCAATGATCTAGGATAAAACTAAGAATGGTGAAAAGGTAAGTATCATATGGACTTACATTTTTAAATTTATTTCCCTTAAAGTTGTTTATTTAACACAAGCTGAGTACAATGAGGGGATTCTAATTGAAAAGACTGTGAATCATATTTCTTCTGATACTAAGGATTTGGGGATTGTTTTAATAATGGCCCATCAAGGTTACAAAGCTCTTTTTCAAAGAGCCCTCACTTATTTCATATGCTTTTGGTTGCCATCTATCACTTCAATAGATGTTTGTGTTGTAAATGGATTTTATTATCCATTAT